>JAHZMW010004000.1:0-15430 GCA_027743745.1 Alloscopus bannaensis
GCATGAAGAAAGAGAGAGAAAGGAGGAACATCATTCTCTGACGATATCACCGCCACACGAAGACGAACGAATTAAACGATGAGGAAAGAAGCGAAGGAAGCAAAATAATGCTGTTGGCAAAAGCTACAGCGAAAAGGCTGAGTCTTAGTTGCAAAAGCTTCTCCACAATGTACAGCAGCTCCTCCGCTCCGACGAACTCCTTTTCCTACTTTCCCGTGTCCTCCTCCTGTCAGCATACATTTTCGATTCTGACGTAATTTATAATGAGCCCATCTTGTGCAAGGTACATATAAATATTAGTCTGGGAGAGAAACTCGTTTCATCTTTCCCAAGGCTCGATAATACGCCTTTCCCTTATCCTCTCCTGACACGCATTTCTCTCCACTTTTTCCACGATGGACAAAAGGACAATAATCATCTGAGCAAATCCTATTTGCGAGACATTCTCATAAGATATTTATGAAAAATCTAAGATACCTCCAGAGCTGCAGAGCCGAGTGGAAGCTCAACGCGAAGTCGCAAACTAATATTGGAATAGTCGCAAAGTTTTTGAAATAAATGGAATATTTGTCCCGTCTTGAAAGTTGGGCACCAACAAAATTCCGACTTTTTACTCTCTCTCTTTCTCTCTCTCTTTCTCAACGACTTTGGAGGCAACACAAAAACTCTAATCGCTATCGCTGGTGGACGACAGAGAAAATATAGAACAGAAGGGGGAAAATGATCCCGTATAACGATGTGACGCCAAAGTGAATGTAATACGGCACTACTACACTGAATGAATGAGATATGAGAAAATGCTATTACTCTTTATTGAATCTACCCGAGAATCCATATCATCCATCCATCTCTTTCTCCTGAGCCGAACAAAAGGTGGTAGGAGAAGGTCTACAAAAAAGAGAGAAGTTCACTTGAGCCACTATTACCTTCATGTTCGCTGATTTAGTTCCATACTTCTCCGATGAATGTAAAGTTAATAGGTTAGCCCGTCTCTATAGGTGTGCAACTTCTAGACACACAACTCGGCTACTTTTCTACGTCTTCACACAAACACAGACGCGGACGGTGAAAGCGAGAAGCGTGCACAAGCTTCGCCGTCTTTCTTCTTCTTCTTCAAAGACGAAAACAAAAGGAAGTTATGATACCAATTTCGATTTAGACTTGTTTTCCACTTTCTCAGAAGTCCGTAGAATAAATGTCTGTATATATGTATGCGTGTGATCTTCCGATCAAGGGTGTAAAGGTTGATGCTGTTGTTGTGAGCATTATTTCACACAGAGATAGAGCGAGAAAATCTTTCAAAGGAAAAAAAACTACTCCAACTACAGTCATCACTGTCTGATGCGGATCATATCTTGGAAAATGTAACTACTCCGAAGCCGGATAACGGGAAGCGTACGAAGGAAAACTTTCTTTTGTAAATTTTTTGTCGACAGAGAAATCATAACGAGACGGTGCCTACAAGAGGATCAATATTCTTTCCTTTTATGACCGGAAAAATGTGAGCTTATGAAATGTGCTTTCGATTTTTCCCCTTGTAATGGAGAACCCATCTTAATATACTGGACGAGTTTCGTTTTCGCTACATTCTCGAAATTCCCCAACAAATGGAAAAAATAAGGGAAATGGGTAAAGTTATGTGGAAAATAGCCCTTTCACGTCAAAAATATATGAACACCATCTCATAACTTTGTACGCTATACTCTTCGGTCATTTTTCATTTATTCCTAAATGCGCATTTCGTTCAATTTCGTAATGCATCGTAAACTTTAAAATCAGTCAAGTACAACACAGGATTCCATCCTTTTTCCTAAAAGGCCATCAGGAATGCGAAACTTTTTATGAACTAAAAACGAACAACCGATATCAATGGAATATGACATTGGCACTAGCGGTGTTTTTTGCTCTGGTGTGGCATACATGCCGAAGCCTCATAACCCATAAAGCTCCAGCAGAAGATAAAAAGAGATACATAGTATAATACTTGGCGGTCGAATATGACGGCAGCGATAAGCCTCTCTGATTGCAACGTGTGCTCGGGCCACTTTGATTTCGTGCGCATATCCTGTTCCGATATCAAGTTGTAACGGCATATATAGAGAGACAACTACATTTAATCTGTGTCATTGGAGAAATGGAATTAATGTATACACTCTAGTATATTTACATGCTCGCTACTGACGACAAAATTGTGTGCGTTTATGGTGTGGATTTGACAAGATTCTTTGGAAGTCAAGCTGATTTTCTGATATGATATAAAAAGCAAACAAGCCTGCACACACGTAGATCCAGTCAAGCACGGCTCATGTTCTGAAAGAAGAACAAATAATGAAGTCATCGCAAACATAAAAAACTACTGAACCCTCTAGTAGCACTACACTGTCTTACAACTGGGATGTCGGCGTGGCGGTGGCTATTTGGCCATAAAGTCGCTGCCAATCCTACGAAAATGGTCTACCACAAAAAATTATGATCCCACCGACAGAGTAGATGTAAAACATTCGGTTGTATAACCAAGGGTAAAGTGAGTAGTCTAGTCTTTAGTTTTCCTGTTATGCAGATCAATTCCACATCGAAAGTCCTTATTTTCTTGAGTAAAAAGTCCAAGAAACAAAGCTTCTGATCAAGTGCATGCATTATCGCTTGCTTTTCTTGTACTCCGAGTATCGGAGCCGATAATTTTTGAGTGGTTCGTTGACGAGTTTCGCAAAGAAAAAGTATTTCACTCATCTACATACAATGGTAATTGAAAGGCAGACGTAAGCGGCGACAGGACTTCATTGAATAGCAAGCAACGACCAGAAATTGCAGGTTTAGGTACAGATACTATATCATGGTAGCATGAATGAATGCTTGCAAAACTCAGGTTCGAGGAGTACAAACACGTCTGCAATGTATGGTTAATGCTGTTTTGCACTCCTTGATTCCTCACTCATCACATTTGCAACCCAAACCGAGATTCAACTTTTGCTTTACTTATGCTAATAAAACTGAAAATCTGTGTAAGACTGAAACCATGAATTTCACTCCCGAATACATATTTGGACGAGAATAAGAAGGCATAATATGCAAAAATTCCTGTTTTCTATACGGTATCCCCATAAACATTTTTGTGTGTCTACATGGAAATACGCTTTTCACAACTTCTGGCACAAGCATTGATTATCTAACTTGCAGCAACTCAACGTGTTCTTCGTCGAACCTATAGAACCGCAACATGAAAGCTACGCAAAATTGAACGAGTATTATGACAAACTTCAGGCTCTACACTTCAAAACAAAACACATCTAAACCATAATAGGGAAAATTGGTTCGTTTAAGGATTGTTTGAGAACGCTCAGCAACTTTCCTGCTCTCCTACTGTGAGTGAGTCTTCATAATACAACCAGCTTTTACTTCCCGAGTCCAGCTGAAAGTTTCCATTTCATGAGCCGGTCGGTTGATTTTTTGAGAGTTTGATTTCAATTTATAGAACAGTTCACAATGCCTTTGAGCAAGTGGAAGCAGTGAGGAGAATGAATAAATAAATAAAATCTACCTATGCAGCTTCGAAAAAGTGAGTTCATGCATGAGCACAGCGCGGATAGTTATCCATATTAATATATGCACAAAATAACCTGACATGGCTCCTTTCTAGTGAATATGTAATGGTGGAATTATGATGAGCCTAGTGATATCGACGATAATGCTGCGTGAAATTTTGCGGTGAGGTGACTTCAGATAATGAAAGATACAAATTTTCCAGCAGATTCATCCTAGAATGTATTGTACACCATGCTTTAGAGCCCACTGATGACATGTATTCTCTCCGAAAAACAAACCACACATTTAAAAGCACTCACGTAGCGAGAGAGGCCACACACACATACACTCTGTCACTGTTCACAAGCAAAACTCCTAGTGACTCGCGATGTTTCTGAAGCCAAGAATCTCTTATGCTAATTTACAAAACTAAAAAACTTTTAGAAGTTACACGAGAAGAGCTATTTAGCATTAATAAAATCACTAGTCATACTCACGACGTAGATGAAACAAGGAGATGCATGGGAAATGAAACTTTAAGAAAATGATCACAAGCACACATCGGGTTGTGTATCATATCAGCCTAAAACAGTTCCTCTGATCAATCTACAGAGCACCGACGAAAGTCACATATTATTCTCTAGAGTGGCCTATAATTATATAACCTTCACTCTGTTCAGTGTGGCAACTCCACGTTCAACTTTGAGTAGAGCATAGCATCGCTATCGAAATGTTCCAATTCAACCTGTCACTCATCTCACACCTATTACCAAAACATGCAAGTCCAACGACAAGACACTCTCACTCTCTGGTTTTTAGCCTGGTTGTTTCTTTAATAGTGTTTTAGCTTTTACTTTGCAAAGTGTAGGTATCTAAAATATGTACGACATTCTAGAGAAAAGTATTAGCTTCATTATAGTGTGTGGCTGATGTGTGGCGAACAAAATGAAAAATTCACAGAATCTATATACGTAAACCTACACATCTGAATAATAAATAGCAGACATGCAAAATTTAGCTTTTAGATGTGCTCTAGGTGCATACACATCTCGCCATACGATCATGCTTCAGAATGTATTTTATAAGATATAAGGAACCAGTTATGTTGTTTCGAACCTGCCTACATCGCATTTATATCTCTTTTTTTATATTTTTTCGAACTTCACTCCAGTTAGATCCGCTACATTGCCTATTTTCCTGTGGCAAACCTATTTTGCGTATGTTGTGCGCTTCCCTCCTCTCGTCCTTTTTACAACACATTTGAGCATAATGTTCCTGCGCGCTTTGTTCACTCAAAACACTGGTATTATTAATGGCTCCTAAAAACTTCCTTGTAGAAAAACAAAGTTAATCCAGGTAATGTGGTGAGAGAAAGGTAAAAGGAAGTTTTTCTCCGTTGGATTTACCACTGTTCTTATGTATATGCACATACCTACCCCTCACCATCTAGCACTTTTACGAGATAGAAAGAAAGGGAGAGAGAAAAATTCCAGGAGAAAGAAGTCAGGTAGTCGCCCAAGGTACTTTCCCTGACAATCTTGCATACGTGCACATTCATCAGGTACAAAAATCCGGTGACGAGAGGGAACTAGCACAGATGTGGTTTTCTTCTCTTATTACCTGCCACTGTTGCCACTCCAAGCAATCCTTATGCATTCATTTTCTTTGATGAGCACGATGACGGAGGAACACTGAGGGAAGGTAATGAAATCCTACTTTTTTCAACCCTTTTTAAAGGCCCGTAGCACCAAAAGACTTTCCTCATCACTATCCAACGTCTTCGAAGTTCCCACATCCTCAAAACCCAAACCAGAAACTAGAGCTACGTGCTTAACTATGCAGATGATGAGTAAAATTATGTCTTTGTGACAATGGTTTCACGAGACAGGGAAGATTTTAATGTGTTTCTCCCAACACGATTTTGTTCGTGTGAAAAACAAAAACTTTCCGCCCTCCTTGTCTAAACTTACGGTGAATCACACTCATACAACTATTACTTTCACTACGTTTCACACGCTCCGCTTTGTATGGAGTTAATAGAGACAGAAAGAGAAAGTAAAGGCAAAAAACAGTACGGCCCATTCCATGAAATTCACAAAGACACTAAAATCAGATTGTATTCCAGAAAAAACCGTGCCTACAAATGGAATTCTACTGGTGGTGGATGGTTTGCATTGTGCACACCTACACTACACGGGAATGAGCTACATAGTTTGATTTGATAGCCAAACACAACAGAGCATAGCAAACACATCGGTGTTGGGTGTATGCATGAGTGCATCTGGAAAAAGTTTATATCCTTTATGCACCGGTGATTTCCCGTTTGTTCACATGCAATCCAGGCCTAACATACCGTAGTACAACATTACATAAACATCTCCGTAAGCCCAGCCTGCCTCATTCTTTCTAGTGAAAGTTTTATGCAAAATTCCAGAGAGAACGGGGCATTTCGAATAAGGCTTGAAGCATTGTTGTAGTTCTACTCTTCTTCATATTTGGCCATATCATTTATTCACAAAACGCCTGCTTCGTATTTCAGCCCACATTATTAGACTAGTTATGTGAGAAGAGAGATACTTGAACCATAAAAAAGGACCATGCTTACCTGCAACAACACTGGTGTTGCAAGAGAGTACGGAAAGCGAAGTACCTAGATGAGTTTATCCTTCCTAAAAAACCCAAAGCCGGATCTGGAGTTTCAAATAAAATATCAGAAGGAGCGTGCACTCAAATGCTAATTGTTACTGCTTTCAAGTTTTGGCAAAACGAGGAGAGAGTGTGAGCTGTGTACACATTGCATATATATGCATACGCTTTCACAATTTACCTTGACACATGCCATGTTTTTCACCTGTGCCATGAGCGCTTCTGGTGAATGCTTCTGCTCTTTTCCTTGTTTGCCAAGCGTGGAAACCTCAAATCCGTTTGTTCCCATTTCTAAACAAACTTTCTTTCTTGCCACGTCTCACCCCTCCGTCACTCCCATCCTAAAAATCCAATCCTTTTACACGTGAAAAAGCTAGGACTTTTCCCTAAAATTTATGTGCATTTGTCAGCAGCACATTCAACATGCCAAATTACGTATTCTAACATTCTTCCCCAAGTGACTTGAGCTTTTAGTGCTCTCTGTTCCCACCGAATTTCATTCTCTCTTTCTTCTGTCGATCTTCCCTAAAGTCTCGGCGCCATCGACTGTTGTGTGAGCGGAATCACAACCTCGTAGGGAGAGACGAAAACTTGCCTTGTCTACCTCTCTAACCCTTGCCAAAGGTAATGGGATTTTTAATGTAGAAAATTGAAGAGCATTCATGATTGCCCCATTTCTAAATGTGTACTTTTATTTTTATGCTCATCAAAAAGATGGTAACAGATTTTGTCAGAGCGTAAATGTGCCTCGTATGCAGCCCTAGCTGATTGAAGTGTGTAGCTTGAAAAGCAATTGGATGGAGAATGAAACAGCATGATTTTGAAGGTTGAAGCTGAAGGTAAAAAAAATTCATATAGTGCTTGATGTGTTTTATTGTTGGCACATTTTGCTAGTTTGATTATTGAAAGTTGGGTCCAATAATAAAATTTCCCTTTCCTCTCCATTTTTTGTTCGTCCGCTATGGTGTAATAATACTTTTCTGCTAATATTACAGGTATGTATTCTCATTTATACAGGTCTATCAAAAGTACAGGCACATTTATAGCAGCGATTTGCGCTGGCACGTTTTGTAAGAGTTGAGTCTCTACTTGAAGGCGAGCATAGCTCATTTCCATCCCATTCACTTTTCAGTGCCACAACAAGTCCACTGATGATTTACGAACGACGAAAATTCTCGTTAAATTGGATTGTGATATTATATGATGATGATCATGATGATGATTGTATTTCACTTGAGGAACGGAGATGATATATTGTGACAAATAAGCGCCTTAACTTTGTCTTCAAGTTCAGTGCGCTCAGTACATTTGCCACAATAGCTTGCTCCTTTACGTGATGGAGGTGCGTTTTGTTAAAGTTGACAATGGACAACATCGACTACCCAATTATGTCAAGAAAAGTTTATTCAGAGGGATTCGGAAGACGCGAAAACCTGTTGTCGTAATTGACAGATTGCGCTGATAACACCGATAAACCCTTTACGTCTCTGTAATTGATGATGAATATAAAAACCAATAAAACTCTAAGCAAATCGATACTGTGATATGGCGTATGTTTAAGACTTGTCTATTTTTGTTCTTTAGACTTGGAACATGACGAAAGCAATGCTCCAAACTTGAAAAGAGGTTCATTTCGGAAATAACGCGCAAATACTGAAAAGTAGTAATGGTATCAGCGTTTGAATAATGAAAATTTTTAGTCGTACATAAAAGGATACGAAATTAGGTGTGTGTATAGGTAATGTAAAAAGACTTAATATTCGTTTTCCCTGTATCTGTTACAGTGTGCGTTACGGACAGCAAATTGTTGTTTTATGTATGTCGCTTATCCGTCAAACATCAGTTCATAACTTCTCTTCACTCTTATAATACTAATTTCGTGATTTCAACTTGCTATCCACTGTACAGAACTATCACGTCTGGTTTCGCCTTGAAATTATTTATGCAAGCTCGCTAATAGCATTTTTATAGGTATTCAATAATGATTTACGGCACGCAGACACGAAATACGAATAATATTTGCAAAGGATAATGGTGTTCTTTGTACAAAACTTGCAAAAAACAAGCAAATTTAACTGCACTTACTGTCCCCAATCCGGAGACACCAAGTCGCTATAATTATATATAAATATTGTAAACCCATATAGATAGTGATTCAATTTCCTTCTCCAATCCCATGTCAAGCATACGAAAGAACATGAGTACTGCTAATTGAAAGTTACTGGACTAATTATGTTGCACATTATACTGTCTTGCTGAGATCAATCAACGAGAAAATTTTACAAAAGAAGAAACTTATAACTGAAAAGCAAATGTAATTGTCCAAGATGAGAATATATGTATGTACGTGTAAAAATGCAATACAGATGTAGGTTATGTGCTGAATCAGCATTTGTGCATAGACTTTCTTTCAAACATGGATTAAAAGCATATTTTTGTCGACACAAAATGCAACTTCACTGACACTGAATAATGCAATTTGCTAAGTACTGCCACTACTGCGCACCACAGCAATATGTACTATAGCAATGCACAAGCGCAAATCGCGCTGTGATGTCCCTTCGCTCTCTCAACTTGACAGATCATGCATACATCATCTCCATACAATAATCACTAAACATTAATTATTGGTGAAGGTCTACCTGAACCTGCCGCTACACTTTTTTACGACTCTCCCCTCCTTTCCGTACTGACGATGCATCATTCCCTTGCATATAGGCAATCCTTGTTGTAACTCCACCACAATAGGAATGTGGATTACGGGCATTACTGTAAGGCGTGTAATAAATTAATAAAAAGGAAGTTTTCTGACATACGTATAGAACACGTATTATTTACACTGCCAAATAAAATACTGCACAGTGCAGATTGCAGCCACCATCCCATCCAAATAGCAATGAAGTTACTAAAACGCACGAGTTCGAGTTTGTGTAGTTATCTGCCTCTGCCTACAACGATTGCACATAAATGCTGGAGAACTCATGTGAGAGGGAGAAGGTCGAGTAAGCTATATCTTCGTGAGTGTTCGTGTCAAAAATTGCGAACGCTTGTCAAAACTGCCTCCTTGTCGTACATTAATTATTGAAAGCATTATTAAAACTTTGATGATGTGTTAATAAAAATTATTCTGAGACTCCAGCCGAGCCAGACTCCTTTTACAGCAAATGCGTATATTCATCTTGCTCTCAAGTCAGTGATCATAAACTTGAACACTTGAACCATAATACGGTTTCCGCAGAGAGAGAGAGAGAGAAATGCGTAAATAGCAGACATTATTGTGCCTGTTCAATTACTCACGTTTGCAGTGAACCTTTAGCACGTTATACCTACCAAACAATAGGCTGAGCCTCAGTGACGCAGAGGGATACCTTCTTCCTGAGTACCATTGCTTCCATAAAACTCCACCATGAAACTCCTGTCATGCATGTAGAAAGATGTTAAGTCGAACATTAGACTACACATTACGGAAAACTAATGAGCATCTTTTTAGTACACTCCAAACATCAGGAAAGAACGTGGAAAAATAAGTGTCAGATCTGGTTTGTTAGAGAAGACGCTTGACACTCCTCCGTATAAGTCATCAATCACCAATTCCCAAAAAATAGCCCCGGCGCTTACATTCTTGATTAATATTGAGTCGGTTCATGTCACTGCACAATGGAAATATGGGTTAGTTTGGGTATGGGTCACTGCACAAGTGCGAGGAAAACTGATTATCATGTCCATAATACAGCCACGGGTTATTATTATGATGTATTTGAGAGAGACAAGGAAAATGAGAGTCTTATAACGCAAAAGCTCATCGTAAGTTGAGGAAAATACTTACAATCCTATCGTTAGCAAAAATTAATCCTACTGTATGATGCATGTATATACAAAACACAGAGAGGTGAAAAGAAGAAGAAGACAAGTGCTTTAGAAGCGATATAGCAGTCACTCTGACTGACTGTTAGTTGACTGAATGCTCGTAAAAATTCTTTTCATTTCTTCACGCGTCGTGGCCTTGCCATTCACTCATGCAACATAAATAATACAAAATGTACACACATTTCCCATATTGCCGTGAGTTGCCCAACACTTGGTGGTGTGATATTTATAGGTGTGCACACAATGTGTGAATGATGAGGACAAAATAATGCAATCGACCACAATAACACCGGAATGTCTACTAATGAATGTATGTATCTTGCTATAGCCTAATCCATGAATGCAAGTTTTCTATTAGTATATGCAGTAGATATAGTGCTCGACAGGTTTCCCGATAACTGACACTATTACGACGATCTGACTTCCCTGAACCATTTCCAGACATTTCAAGTGCCCTCTGGACAATCGAAAAATATGCGCCCAACTTTCATCCATTGTATTCCATGATATTTTATTCAAGCAATCCCGATCTGATATGACACATCCATTTCTCTTTTTGTGTTGGCGTAAGCAAGTTGCACACAATCAAATATTTAGATGCTCACTCAAAGGGACATACACCCATCAATATTTCCGTGATTGCCCGCATTGAACACAATCGCGATTCCAGATATACAAATAATACAATGTGAGCTAAATGTCATTCACACCACCCGCTAGTCTACATACTACATAATAGCTTTACATTTCGATTTTTGTCTACGATTCAAGCGGTTTTCAGACGATTCGAGTGTAAACACCCACATATTCTTGTGAAAAACCGAAGGAGATACAAAAAAGATATTTTCCACTATTTATTGTGTGAGGATAGATTAAAAGCAGCAAGATCAACAGAAGGAGGGATCCGAAAAAGCTAAAATTAGCCTATCAAATTACACCTCTGATTTACGTCACTATCCCTCCCCTACGAACTACATCATTTTCGCATTCCTAAATTCTATACAGATTTGTGGTGGAGCAGAGTATTCAGAATGCAATTTACATCATATATAGTATTCACGTGATGAATCCTCGACCTCACACAATGCGTTGAAAAACGTGTTGTACGATTATTCAAACAGAAACGAATACTGCTTTCACTTACCTCGATAATATGGATTGTTCTGATTTTTTATTGGTATTTCGGTACTGTTTGTTGGTTTGCGGTTTCGTGCACCGAGAAAGTGTGCAGCAGGTGGACCATACACCATACCAGCCTCTGTAGAAAAATGTGTAAATGTTTTGACAGTCAATGCAATCCTTGCCTGTCGATCTCTCCAGCAGCAGCAGAGAGCACCCACTCAAACACCACACATCACCACTACCACCAAGAGTGATAGTGGTATTTTACACCACCTCCACCAATAATCTGCCAAACTCTCATCACCTTCATTTTTATCTCATTCAACACGGGTCTCTCACACCACGTCGATGTGTGGTCATTAAGTACATTACATAGCTCTCACTGTATTCTCTGAAAGAGAATGGTGGAAGAACACGGAGAATATTTACGAGGTTCGAAAACAACCTGCGAAAAAAACAACCGTTTTTAACAAACACCTCTCGTTTACTCTGTCCGAATGTTGAGATGCGCTTAAATTTTTAGGAGGCGATACTCCTTCGTGTCAGGTTGGTATGAAACGGAATGTTTAAAAATTGATGTTTTCGTTCGATGTCAGCCCGTCAAGAATGTGACGCACATTGCAATTTGCATCCTCTGATTTTGTAGTCGCTCTTTTCCCAACAATAGGATTATAGATTAAAAATTAACTTTTCACTTGTGGCTGCGGTTCCTCCCACAGCTTTTGGAGGTGGAGGCTACTCTTTATTACGGGCAAGGTGTATATTACCGTTGAGTTTTTTGACACCGCGACAGTAATTGTCCTTTTGTGTGTACCTTGATAATACGCTGCTCCCACTTTACTCTTTTGGAAAGCGAGCGAAGGGGTTGTTTGCTAAAAGTACACACCTAAGAGCAGCCCGCTGTCAGAAGCACTTAAAATGACACTTATTAAATTAAGTTGACACCACCACACACAAAGTACGAACGACGAACTCTGGAAACGAGCCTCAACGACAAAAGAGCCGAGGGATATATTAACGGTGAACTCAGCTCCGAGTTGCTGTAGGCTTCAACTTCTTTTTTTTGTGAGTGCGCTCAACAAGGAAAAAATGCGAGAATCCCTAATTAGGCGTTTGTACTTAAACTCCTCAGACAATTAACTTCGTTTGCTCATCATTTCAGGAGAAAATTATGCTGTTCATTTCACACCGCTTCTCTCTGACCTGTGTCCACTTACAGTAATTACACTTACAGTAATGGTAATGATTTTTTCTTAATAATAATACTGCTCCCCGATTGACACCAAATTATTGTTGATTCTAAATCCGTGTTCTACACAAAGAAATAGATTAAATGTCGAGCAGTTCCATAGGATTGTTGAAATGATTGCAAATTCGCTCTGTATCAATTTGTGCAATCATCCCTTATTACAACGGTCCTCACTCTGGTTCTCAGTTCCTTCCACAACAAGTGTGTGCTCAATTGAATTCACTGTTTAAATTTTAATTCACCTTTGCTCTCTTCCCACAAACTTTTCATTTCCTTCTCTCTCTCTCAGTCTACTCAAAAATTCACCATTGTTTTCACAAACCTCCGACACAACTTGTAGATCCTCTCTCTTTATCCAGATCAAACCGAATTGAATACCGACTATTAGTAACGTTTCTTTCAAAATCGGGAGACTGGAAGCTATAAAAGTAGTGGAATTTTTATTATTATTTCTCAAAAAATATTCACAGCACACAGCGCTGTATTGAGTGTGTGCAATGTTTGTGTGAGCTGAGAGAAGAGCTGATGATGACTGTGCCTCTCTTGTGTGGCCAATGCGAGAGGATATATAGCTCACAGAAAGTCTTGTTTCCATACAATACTCGTAACTTGTGAGTTCTCCTTCTCCGTTGCTGTGTACGTCTCTCCTGCTCCTCAGCCTCTGTTTATTATTATCCAGCAGAGCACAGGAGCAAAGAGAGAGTTTCTAGTTTACACACACGGTCACTCACACATCCACTCCAAAGCTGAAGCAGAGGAAAAGTACAAGTCCTCTCTGAGCCTTGTGCACCTGTTCAACAATTTAAAAGAGAATCCTGAAAAAAACACTCTTGATAGACTGTGAAAAGCTTTGAAAAATGAGAGTAAAAGACAGAAAGAAATGATGAGAGCTCCGGTTCTCAGTATATCACAAGCTGACTATATGTGAGCTTTGATGTTCATCATTGTGATTACTATTAGGGTATATGAATATATTCATGTTTATGTGAATGCTTCGCGGAGAATGGGATATCAAGAGAAGTTGGCCACATTAGCTGTTTCCCTCGAACAATAATAATATTGGATGAGGATTGCACACAATTTGATAAAGCTCTCTGGAGATGATGATGTGTGTTATGTAGGTGTAGTGATGAAACTCGTGGTAGCTATTGCAAATGATAATATCTTTATGTTTATACCCTCTTTTTTCAGGGAGAATCACCCATTTTCTCTGTACTTGAAGTTGAAGTGTCTGTATGGGAAATACACGGCAATTACAGAGCTAACACAATGAATGGGGAATGAGGCTAACAGTTTCCTTTGTCCAACAAAATACTTTTATTATATATGCTTTTGTGTGTAATGTTGATCTTTCCAGCTATTCTACTTTGTCATAATGGGCTATGAACAAAATGCACACATTGCGTAGTATACTATTACATATATCGGAGAACATGATCGTCATATACCGTCGTCATCTTATGCTCTGTGGACCTTTGTGAAAAAACGGAAACATGAGATAAACTCCCCTGGAGAGTTACACACATACCTTTTTGGAAGGAAATACGTCAAAAAACGAGTCAAAGGGATAGAGAAACTCGTCGTCAGTCAGGCTTTATGAGAAACGGGAAAGAAAAGAAGAGAAATAGGCACACACAGAGGATTCTCTTTTTTTTGGTAAAGTGATAATAGCAGTGTGTACTCCTTTCCTATTAACAACACACAACGGACACTAAGTTCAGAGCATAGGAGATTAAACGAAGAAGAAAGAAGTGCGAGCAGTAAAGATCAAGAACTGTCTTTTAATACTCAGAGGAAGCACATTTGGGAAGAGAAAGAAAGAGAGTGAAAGTAGAATAAATCGGGATGAACCAGAGCATGTTGCTGTGCCAGTGCTCTGAAAATCAAGTCCCTGCTGCCTTTCTCTCACTCTCTCTGGAGCTTGGAGTTTTAAAAGTCGGAAAAGAGGAAACCTCTTTCTCTTACTGCCAAAGAAATACTAGGCCTGCCTCACATCGTGTGTATGCGCACATAATACGGAGGCATGATATTAGGCTAAGTTGCTTCTCTAAATAGAGTTAGGGTAGCGGAAACCTGAGCCCATCGCTACACAACTCTCGGTGCTGCTGGTACTAAAAAGTAAACCTCCCAAGCACATACGAAAAGACCTGACAACGAAAAATATAATAATATCAGCTATAAAATAATATTATGGAGCAAGCTACTGCTCCTCTGTACATATTCACAAGGTATTTAATGCATGGAAGGCGGTCTAAGGAATAAATATAGCATGCTGCTCAGCAAAAGCGCCAAGAGCTCACACAAAGTCGTTTTTGTCAGTAAAGTGTATACACAGTCGAGGAGATGCACAGCGAAGAAGATTAACGCTGAAAAGAAGCCTTTTTCTCCAACTTATTAATATTATTGTTATTATTACTTACTCCCAACATAATATGTATCTATTTCGTATTGAATCAAGTCTGCGATGGGCTCCATGCAGAATGCACACTGTGTGGCAGGAGCTATGTGTAAATTCATGAAATGCATGGCTCGCTCGCAAACACGTAGGAAAGAGACATGAGCAGAGAATGTACATAAAATTGTAACATGCTTTTGCTTTTCTTGCAGCTCGTATCGTGTCACAAAGACGAGAGTTGTGCAGAAAAAAGCACTTCTCTGTGCACGACCTGCACTGTATATACCAGAGATACACAATGAATCGAACATTTTTTTCCTGAGAGCTTCATCCAACAAGATACGTTGAAACGCACAGATTTCTTTCCAACATGCATCATATTAATAAGGCACATGATATGATCATCGCGATCATCATTGTGAATACTACTTTTTTACGTTCTTATTGCCAATATTTATATTGTGGCCACTATGTATCGGCATATGTGTGTAATATACAACATAAAAACATGAGATGTCTGAGATTAGATTTGAATAGATACGTTCAAAGAGAGAGAGAGAGTGAAGAAGAGGGAAATATGCTCCATAATAATACTCTCCATATGACGTGATGTGTGCTAAAGAGTGCTA
>JAHZMW010004001.1:0-50986 GCA_027743745.1 Alloscopus bannaensis
TTATACCATGTATAACTGCAATAGGTCTGTGTAAAAAATTTCCTATTGAAATATTGCATAAGTGTATATGCTAATATATATAGAAACAGGGTCGGAATTTCTAATAACAATAAATGGCAAAAATAATTGTTTTTGAATGCTTTATCGGATGAGGCATAGAAAAGTTTTCGAAAAATTTTACAGGTGTACTTTTACTACATTAAAACTGCGCGATTTTAGATTAAATCTGAAATTAAGGGTAATATATTGCCCCCATTCAAGTGGCTAATTAACACCATCGTGTAGAGCATTAAAAACTGCATCGGAAACTGAAAGAACCTCTTCAAAAGCGGTGAACCTTCTCCATGAGTTTACTTGTAAGAAGGAACCCATGCACTTTCACTGTTATTAAAGCAGTGGAACAAAAACATAAACTTCTCCTTATTATTACTAATAGGAGACTGCAGGATCCATGAAGTGGGACAGAAACAATGCGTATAAAAACGCACGGTCATAAAAGTCCGTCGGTTTATCCGATTGTGTGGCCTACCACACGATTAGACTTTTCAAATTTCAACACCACTAATTTGTCAAGAGTAAAAATATCTCGGTCAAATTAATCAGCCCATGAGGTCAAGTGGGTCAACTGAGAAGTCACAAAAAATATCACCAGTCAGATATGGTGTGTAATGTCATTGAAAAGCTACGGTCGCATAAACTCCGAAAATGCTGATAATTGTAAAATTCAAACATCACAAGCTCGAATAGCATCATATAATGCTTATTTATACCTCTGTAACTCTACTTTCTCAACTCTGTAGTTCAACTTTTTTTTAGATCTGAACAGGTACAGAACTAGTGGTAGATATGACAGTATAGCAATATGATTTCAACGATTTTTAGCAGTCTCCTTTGTGAATATCTTTGCAAGATTTTATTTTCTTCTGCGGTTCTCTCAAACCCATTTAATTCAAACTTGAGTGTTCATCATGTCCCATGGGAGGAATCGTGATCATGAAAACCACACTTAGATTATGACGAGAGCGAGTGACAGTCTTCTCGTCTTCCATTTTTTTCTTCGTAGCAACCACTTGCGCATGGTTCACACCAAATTTCTTGTCTTTTTCCAAGTTGTCGACAATGTGATGGAATCACAGGTACGAAAAAAGAACCTTTTCTCTCTGCTTTATTACGACTTCACATGTTTGTGACAGGGGAAATGTAAAAGTATCTGTTCAAAATTTCCGACATGTTCCTTGCATACACTTACTTCTTACTTACGTCTCTACTCCGCCGTGTTTGCTAACCTGTCACAAAAATTCTTCGCTTTCCCTCCGTCCCTCACGCTTCTTCCATTTGAAGTTGGTGGAAGAAATGGGAGCGACGATGAACTGTAAAAAAGTGAGTTCATTGATTTGCATACTGAATAATGGGGATGTAAAAAACGACAAAAACTTCCATCACAGATTTTTTCTCTTCGTTTCCACTTTTCTTGTTCTCGTAACATGTTCTTCTGAAGATAAGGCTGTCGTTCGTGGTTTCTCTCGTAGACATTTACATTATGCGATTCGTCTGATGGAAAGTGCTGGGCTACATTATGCCGTCGCTCATATGCGATTCCTTCATTTTGAGCTTCACTGCTCTCTCCACTCATTACACAACCCAATTTTTCATCATAACTTTCTCTCTCTCTCTCCGCAAACAATTTATATTTCCGTGGCTGCTGAATTGTTTTTTAAAAATAGGACTGTGTGCAAATACAGCGATGGAAACGGAGTTTTTTCCTCTCTTGTAACTACAAAAATAACCGCGAATTTTTTCACATCGGCAGAGCCCGGAAACAAAAAGAAATGTTTTCTCTACAAAGGAAATGATGCCTTTAAAGTGACTAGTGCCAAGAATGGAAACAATGATGCTCTCCAAAAATACACATCATTTTGAAAACAAAATTTTGTGTTAAAGGAGGCGTATCCTCTGAATACTTGTCAAACATAGCGATAGCATCACACCCCTTACATAATTATCAGTGTAGAAAACATGCGTTTAATCATGTAGAAACGTGTCCTTTGAGAAGCACGCTCATTAGTACTGAACTGCTATTGAACCGAGTTTATTTTGTGAGTGATGTGATTACCGGAGAAAGTCACTGAAATGTAAACAATGGAGGGATATCAAGTTTGGAAAACAATTTCATCACATCTTATGGCTGACTGATTTCCAGGACAACTCCTTGTTTTGTCTATCTCGCACATCAGCACATTTTTGTGTGAGTAGCGTTTCAGCCTCAAGAGTAGCCTGTAATTTGAAGTAATTTACACAGGAGGGACGCTGCAAATGCTTTCACCGTCAGATCAAATTGGGACGTGAATGAAGTGGGAAAAGGCAGAAATCACATGGACCCTGTCGACAAAAGCAGTTATTACACGCGTCGTGTCTCACAATTCTCTCTGTCTTGCTGTTTTCAATTTGTTGATATCAATACTCATTATTTCACATAATGTTGCCACAACGACTGTGTAACGTTCACATAATTCCGTGGATGAGTGTGTCTTTCGTAGCTTTTTGTGACTAAATTGATGCCACCAGCAGAAGTCCTTGGGATTAGTGGGCAAGGAAACGAGCTGCTTTTCCTCTGTATCATCAAGTGAAAAAAATTAATACAAACATCACTTTAGATGTCGTGAACACTGTCTATTGTTCTTATGGAGGAAAGCAACACGAGCTCTTTTCCTCAAAACCCACCAACCAATCTTGCTTTCAGAAGCGTATACCAATACAGACTCACCCTCTCTCTCTCTCTCTGCCGTCTCAGTCACCAATGGCCAACGACGTTGTTATGGTTTCATAATGTGTCATACAAATATCGTTCTCAGTGGAGCAATACCAATAAACGTGAGAAGAGGCTGAAATAGAGTGCTCGCCTTGACTGCCACACACGGTGTGCACATAAATACAAGAGTGATGTTGACGTTACCTGCTCTATTGACCTTTCTAAATGGACTCTCAACTTGCAGAGGTAAAATGAGACGTCAGTCAAACACTTTCTACGCAGTCTGGATTTACGAGTGGAAAATGTCCTCTATTCTATGCTTTAACGTGGATTCACAAGTTAAAGCCTGCTGTGAGTCTATAAATGGAACTACCTCACTTTCTCCTCTCATTTGTCAGACATTACACAAATTTAGGGTTTTTTGGTCCACAAATCCCCAGAGTTTATTAGAGTTGCACCTAGAGCAATAATGAGTGACATCAAATTCAGTTCCCAAAATCAACTTGATGAGGTGCACTTTTGGAAAAAAAAAGATTGGAGGAAGTGTGTTGTTGTGAAGGGAAATTTGATACAACTCAATAGAAAGGCGACACATCATCATATCCTGTATTACAAAGAAAATATATATCTCCTCTGAGTGCTTGGTTTAGTAATGTGGAGCAATTTCGAGATTCCTTTTGATCTTTGTGAAGCCCCTCTCTCTTGCTTTCTCCCGTTTACGATACAAATGTGTCCCAACTGTATTCTCTCCTTTTTCCTTCTCTCTCTTGAAGGATACCTGTCTTTCTCAGCAGATTTTAGTTGCTGCGGTCTTTAATACCATTCTCATGTTTTTTGTCAAGATGATCCTGTTAAATGATCCCTTGAACTTTTTTCGTCTCTCCCTCTCTAGTACGTTCGCATCATCCTGATTATCCTGCTGTTTTCACCCATTATCATTAGCATCAACGTCCTCATCCCTGGAAAGCAGGTTACCTTTCAGGATGATAAGGTATTACATGACAGGAGAATCCGCTT
Source organism: Alloscopus bannaensis (assembly GCA_027743745.1). NCBI lineage: Eukaryota > Metazoa > Arthropoda > Collembola > Entomobryomorpha > Entomobryidae > Alloscopus > Alloscopus bannaensis. The sequence continues at coordinate 3,767 of JAHZMW010004001.1, forward strand.
CACTCTTGTACCTCGCAGATGAAGTTTACTTTGATGACTAAAATGCTTCCTTGGAAGCGAGGCTCAGAGAAAGGCAGTATGAGACAGTGGAAGAGAGAGGAAAAGAGGGAGAAATAGCTCTCGCTTGAAGACACAATAATTATCATTGTATTTTCATCTCCTCTCCACTTGCGCAATAATGTCCCTTCATCGCTTCTCCATTCCAAAAAGTTTCCTATTTTCATTTCATCTCTCTCTTTCTTTCTCCTTTTCTTTCTCCATCCACTTGCGTACTCTCCATCCACATGTTTGCGTTTGTTCCCACTTCAATCGGTGAGCAGAGAGAGGCACACACATGAACATCATTATGTTGACCTATTTTTTTACTGTCTCGCCCACAAACGGGATGAAATCAGTAAACAAAACGCTTATTAGTTCGCCAAAAAGACTTAGCATGAGGCTAGGATTTCCTAAAGGAAATAATGAGTTTCGAAGGAATTAGTATAGGCGAGAATGGTAGGATTCTCTTTTATGAGAGGATCCCTCAAACAAAATGTACATCTCCAGCTTTTGCTTTGAGTAAAGCTCCTCTATCTCTCTTATTGTGTCACTGTCAAAAGCACAAGAGTGAGAGATGGTAAAAATCCTCGTGACAAGAGAAGGAACGGATATTGTGATAAATGTCGAAATAAGTGAACAAGTGGGATATTAATAAGAACAATGATAAACTTTCTTTGCCCGACGCACAACGGGAGTAAAACTAATGTCGTGTGATCGTCGTTTTCACTGTTGTTGTTACACTTTGCCACTTTTCTCCAGCGTAGCAGCGAGATGAAACATTGAAGAAATCTCCAGGATTATTATTTACTCTTCACAAGATTTTTTCCTTCTCGACGAACATAAACTCTAGTTACACAACCCATCAATTATAACATTAGACCGACAACAATGACAACGCTGACACAGTCTGCTAATGCAAGCCATTTCGGTGTAATGAGAGCGTTTGTCTGGTGTGCTTCAAGGACGCTATTTTATTATCCATCCTCCGACTTTCACCAGCGAGACAGGCGAAATTTGGCATACCGCAGAGAGTCGTCCTCTGACAGTCTCACATATCTGAAGATGATAATCGGGCGCGTATCATCTTTCATGTATTAATGATAGATGGGAAGTGACGGGAGGAGAGATGGAGTTATGGTGAAGATGGAGTACTACTGTCCCCTGTTTGCTGGAGAGAAAACCGATTTTTTTTAGAAAACTTTCACCACCACAAGTCCCTTGTCCTACACGTGAGACTCGCCTTTTGTTTGTCCTCTTGTGCGAAGACACTTCAATCTTCAATGTTGAGGTGGCTCCTTGAGATAGAACATTTTCTTTTCTCTTTGATAAAAACTAGCCAACATGTCTGTATACCGTAGTTTCTTTTGTAGTTCATTCAATGCGAGAAAAAGTTGAGGACTGTATTTTAAGACTTGTTTTTCTTAGCTTGAGGCTGTACGACCGGAATCCTTATGAAGAAAATAATGACGCGATGACACTTAAGAAAAACCAAGGAGGAAGGTTGCATTCAGAGAAATGAAGAGGTCTCCAAATTGTTTTAACCGAGCTCATCACCTGCTCAATTGACATAATCTTTGTGGACTGAAAGGCTATTACATACTTTAGAGTTGCCTACGTATTCCAGAAATGCGTCAACCGCAAGGACAAAATTAGTATTATCCACACTGTTAGGAGTGAATTCGGAGGAGGGAATTTTTTATATCCAAAATAAGAGTTGAGCCCACTGTTCCTGGATTATTACGAAATTTATTTCTGGGAAAGAATTTGAATCCCTATTTACTGCCTCCGAATGACCTAGGATTATGCACACAATAAATTCGCGCCTCGATTCACAAATACAGACTTTTGATAACAAACGTTAAGGTAAAGAATTCCGATGTGGTCTGTGGGTTTCGATGTGTTAAACCAAAGCGAAATGAATGTAGTACAAAGGAGAAAAAGAAAGGAGAAAGCTAAAATGAAAGTGTCTAGGACTTTGGATAACATGTCCTCGCGTCACTTTAATAATCTTCCTTAACCTTGTCTTCAACCCTTGAAAAACCCTGACATCCTCGAATGTTAGATAAAGAAACTATTTTTACTGCGTGAAATGTGTCGTGTTTCAAACAGTACACAATCACGTAAAGAAAGACTTCTAATTTCATCGGCGTTTTCATTTCTTCAAAAAGTTTCTTCCGGCAACAAAAAACGTCTCATGCGTAGGTCTACGATACAGTACGCATGAAGGTATATAAAACGTAGATATAATTACTTTGATTCAAGAGAAGTTTATCCTAAAAAAAATGTCCGTCAATGTCTATTTTTCTGACAGTGAACTGTTCGTTCAAAAGCGCGTTTTGTCTCCGAACCAACCTTTGTCATCAATACAAGCTCTCGTGAAACGACTCGCATTCTCGCCATTCCCCGACCTGACTCTTTTTGTTGAGATGTCTGTACAATTCGTCACAAGACGCTGTCATTTGAACCCTTCTAGCACGCGTAGCCCAACCGAAGCATTTCAATGAGGAATAGTACAATATCTGTATGCGAATACCACAACAAGTTTACAGACTTTCTGGCCTCTTGTAGAAAAACCTGGAGTACGGTTCGCAATAAAGTTCCCCTCGTCTGTCTGGTGGTAGTCTTGTAAAGTGCATTACCATTTGACATGAAAAACAGTTACGTGTAATGCAATAAAAACGTCGTAGTTATAGACGCGAGAGACTTTCTCTGCTCAGGACATAATGTGATGTGAAGCTGGCTTGATAGCATGAGGAAAATGTGGTTGATGTGCGACGGAGAGGAGGAAAAAGGTAAAAATTCATCTGCTATACCCTCCGCGCGCGTTTGTGTCTCCTCAAAAAAGTGCTTTGCCCTTTTACACACTCACTTTATGTCTTCTGCAGTGTTAAACTTAAAGCAACTACAGAAGTCATACACTGCAAGCAATATAATCTTATAAAAGCTTCCACATCTTTCGGTGACTCTGGAAAGACAAAAAGCACATACGTCCGATGGTTATTAGCTGAATGTGATCAATGTGAAATTATGATGTCGTCAGGTCATTAGTGCTTCCGATTTTAGTGAAAATTTTGTTTTCCAAAAACTACCTGGAATGTGACGTTCTCTACCAAAAACAAGTAATATACTGACATTACAGACTTCTTTTCCATCAGTTTTCTCTCACTAAAGATTGAAATGACAGGGGGTATTGTATGACGCCTTCTTGAAATATTGGGTAAATACTCCCTGTGAAACGAGGAGGACTTCGTCACTACACAATTATTAGCTTTCTCATCGGAAGCGCCTAAGTGGATTTCAGATTGTATCCTATATTCAAATTAGGGAGCTCAAGTGTACAACGTAGGTTTGATGTAGTTATCCCTCCGCGTCATTGGAGTAAATCGAATTGCCGTTGAAAGCTCGACGGTGAATGTTCGCTGGAACTAAATCCAGCTTTTTGGAGACTCCACCACAGCCAGTTAAATTCTATCAAACCGACTCCGTCACCCCGCGTGAAGTGTGGTCTCTGTACCTTTTGACGTAGAAAGAGAATCTCTCGAGGGAATGAAGCGGAAGATTTCATCGAGGTAGTCAATTATATCCTGTTAATTATGGTAAAGTAAGGGAGCGGAATTTTTTTTTGAGAGTATTGGTTTTTGAGAGTTGTGTGAGCATTCAATAAAATCATGGCTTATTGCAACGTCCAAAGTGAAAAATTCATACAACTGGAATGAAACATAAATTGGGCAGCATTACAGACCAGAACATATCCAAAGGGGTAAGTAGCTGGAGTACACGTACACAAAATTTCTGGAGAAATTTCATGGAGAAGAGATTAAGTAAAGGGGGTGGCTCACAAAACGAACAATTACACATATGATTTAACAATGCTCTCAGGCTACGTACAAACCTCGTCGTCGTGAGGTGAAGGTTGGGCCTCCTCACATTTTTCATTCATTGCACGAGTGCATGAAATCATGCATACAAAAATTTCTTTTCCACCTAGACACACACGTAGTGGGGATGGTAAAGATGTGCTGCTGATTCTTCTCCTATCGAAACGCATGACGTGGAATGTATTATTTGCTGACACCTTCTATACCTGTTTGCGATATGATGGGAATAGGAGTTCTCGCTTTACTGCATCTCAGACTTGTGCCGATAGTTGCGCGAAGGGGGCAAGTGAAAGCTTTTTGGCTGAAATTTGGTATAGTGGGGTATTTTGATGCGGAGAACACGATTCCGGTGAAAAACCGCCATGTCCGTATTCAAAATTTTGAAAAAAATCGAAAACCCGCCAAAAAATTTAAAAATTCAAAGTGAACCTGGGAGGCTGTAATTGAGTATGGTAGGGTATTTTGATGTGGAGAATACGATTCCGATGAGAAACCGCCACCTTCATACACTAGAATTTGAGAAAATTTCAATATGGGGCCGGAGACTGAAATTTTGAGTATCAAGGTGGCAATTTCTCATCGGAATCGTATTTTCCACATCAAAATACCTCACCATACTCAATTTCAGCCTCCCAGGTTTACTTTGAATTTTCAAATTTTTTGGCGGGTTTTCGATGTTTTTCAAAATTTTGAATACGGACGTAGCGGTTTTTCACCGGAATCGTGTTCTCCGCATCAAAATACCCCACTATACCAAATTTCAGCCAAAAAGCTTTCACTTGCCCCCTTCGCGCAACTATCGGCATAAGTCTGCTGCATCTTATCAGATGCATATTACGCGTTTGCCACTCTACCTTGTCCATAAAGAGTGTGCACAGATCGGACGAGATTCTCGACGAGAAAGTGATGTGCACACGTAGCGAGTGGGTGGGAGTAGGTAAAAGTCATATTATAAACAATATTTCATTGGAATTGAATAAAGGATGAGCCGAAGCTGGTTTTCCCAATTTTCTTCCCCCTTTAAAGTAAATCCAATAAAACCCATTTTCCAGAACGGTTTGCACATAAAGAGTGACTCCCGTGGACTTTCAGGACGGGGGAAGTAAATACAACCTTGAGCAGCTTCGATACTACAAGATTTTGTACAAAATTCTAATTAAACAACATAACAGCATTTTGTGAGCAGAAAATCATACCTGCATTTTCACAGCCGAAACCTTCCGTTCAGCGAAAATTGTTTGAAAGCTTCTACCACACCTATATATTATTTCCCCTATAATAAAAACGTGGTTTCAACTCTGCCGTGCTACTGCTAGAGACCAAGTGTAATATGTCTTGAGTTCATCCTTTTGACAGCGTAATGAAATATGACACTTGCAAGCCGATTGCAATACCAATTCCATACCACTGAAGTTGAGTCTCGAGTTCTTACGTAAATTAACAAGTATAAAAACAACTCTCCTAACGATCTGACGCTGCACAATGCAAGGATCAAACGCGATCAAGGTTTACGGAGACATGCTCATGTATCATCTGAATATAATGTTTGCCATAAATTCCCACTACTCCCACCGCAACCCACAATGTTACACACGAAAAATATTTCAATTATGTGCAATTTAAAAAACATCTCTCTCTCCAACTCATGTGCTCAACATAAATACAGTCATGAAGTGAAAAGTGTGGAGGTAAACCATAAAGTATAAGACTCCTCCGTCAAAAAGTCGGTTTCCACTCTTGTGGCGTGATGTGTTCCAGTCGACTTTTTTCCACCTAGACTTGAGGCTGACAAATGAGAATACGCTACTCGAAGGGAAACACGGCTCCACAATGGAGGAGGGCATCACACACGGACATCTACAAGTTTGGCCTCGTTTGCAACGCATTGGAACGTTGTATGGCACAACCCTTGTTTCTCTTTGTTGCACACACACACTCTTGTCTTGTGAGAGCACGAGCCCCGAAAAATATGGATGGATTGTTAGCGTGTATGTATAAGGAACACTGAAAGTCAGAGGATTTAAGCTGAGCCAAGTAAAAAAAACAGCCGGAGGATCTCAAGGAAAGCGAAGCTCGAAGGGAAAAGCTCACACACATCTATCCTCTTTCTCTCACTTTTCTCCTTTTCACTCCCCAAAAACATACCGGAGAATATCCTTTTCGAATGAGTACCTAGTTCATGTTTTGTATAGCTCCTCTCGTTTGGAAAAGTCTTGTGGACGACGGGGTAGCATGTATTTGCGTTGCGAGTACCCCGAGAGACGAATATTTTAGATGATCAGGGAATTTCTCCCTCCCACCTCCTTCACCATGAAGTACGAAGAAAACACGGAGAAACCTGAAGAAGAATTTGTCTCGACATTCTTCATCATGATGACTTGGACCAACTTTTTCACCGTAGTTGTGTGCTCAAAATGTGTGTTCCTTGATGTATTATGTTTCAACTTTCTCCAAAAAAAAGTGTTTTATACCACATCCCAGTTTCATTTTTCCTCAATTAGCAACTCTCTCTCGCTTTGATTTATCCGTCTGCAGAGAAAAGCCACACAACAACAACTTTCTATACTTTTATAGGTACAACTTGTTTAGTCTTCCTCCAGCTGAAAGGATAACTACAGTATGCGCTTTCAAAACTGCAGATATCCTCCCTGGAAATCAGTTATGCTCACAAAGTGCGGAGTTGCGCACATTTAATTTACTACTTGTACACTTGGCTCGTTGAATCTTTACAGTGGGATAAATACGAAAAGTAAAAGAGCCAGTGATGGCCACTTTCTCCCTCGTTCATATTTTTAGCTACATAAACGTTTCAGTATTTTATGGAACGGTGAAGATTATGTGAATATTTCTTTTTCATACTGCTGATCCCATATTGTTTGCTCGTTCTTTTCTTTTCTTTTCGTTGTACTGACTATGCCATCACAAGAGGGAAATGACTGGTTATTGATTTACCAGGAGGAAGCCGATTTTCAGACAAAAAGTGTCCGCGCGTAGTCGTCCACATTTTCAAGAGCTTTTCCCAGATCAGAGTAACCACAGCTACGGAATAGAGGGGGGAAAACTGTATTTACTCATCAAGAATGTATTTTCATCGTTCTACAACAAAGAAGCATTTCAGTCTATTCTTTCTGGAGAAAAGAGTTGGGTCCTTATTACCTATTCCAGATTGCTCCACATTGGCGCTGACCACTCGACTTTATTTCTTTGGGAGAGATAACGCACGAGAGTCCTCACTCACACATTCACTCTCCGTCTGTCTTCTTTCATCTGCCCACCATTTTCCATTAGGAGGATTACTCTTGGCGATCTTCTTCGCGAAGAGCATGAATGAATGAGAGCCTCCACGAGTGTAAGCCACTTTTTTATTCGCTGACTTTGACCGTGTGAAGAGCGAATCTGTACGTATCTCAAATGCACACACAAAGCCAACCTAAAAAACTATCATCGTCACTACTATTATTTCCCCCAAATTCGGTAGCGTCCACGCGGCTCCAAAACGTGGTTGGCTGCTCCACACTCGAGCTCATTTTGTTGATGCCAGCTTATAAATTTCGTGTGAGTTCCCCTCTGCATTGTATTCCTGTGGAGCTCTCCAAGTCATATGCCGTTTTGTTGTATTTCTCCTTCCACAAATTCGGGATGAGTCCCCTTTATAAAAAAAACTCCGTGTGAACGAGAGAGAGAGAAATTCGCTCAGATGAGCATCAACGCCTCGGATATCATTCGATTGAGTTTTGAGAATGCACGTGAGCAACCATAATATCCGTATAATCTCTAGATTGAAAAGACTCAGTTCTCCACGATCATCGCGAAGCGGGGTCGGCGAGGAGGATGCTCCGAAGCTGAGATCTTTTTAGGGCAAGATCATTTGTGATCTTGGCATCTCTCTGACTTTGAGGCAAGAGAGGAGAAAGGATGTTACACACATGACAGATTCATCTCAGCCTCGTCTTTATCATCATCATGTTGGCGACGTGACATACGCTCTTTTTACACACCACTTTTGGTGATCGGTCGGTTTTGTAGTGTCCGCTTCACCATAGCAAAGATAGACTAATACCGATAATATGAAACATCCGGTCTTTTTTTTTCTCTGGAGATAAATTCGAGTGATGATGATGACGATATGTATGAAAAATGCATAAACGAAAAAAGCACATCCAAGCCTCTTCTTCACTCGTAAAATAATCGTCTTACGTGGTAGCCTCATCATGTGCGACAGTTACCTTGCTCGCAACACCTTCATGGCATCTCTGTGGTTCAAAATTGCAAAAGTAAGCAACTTTTTTTTCTAACAAAGAGAAAGTACTAAATTCCTTGTCTCACCTCCAAGTTCTTATGATGGACACTGTGTGTGAAGTGAAAGTCGAGGTTTGAGTGCACCCTGGTTTCGTCTGACTCACCAACTCTGCGGAACTTGGGAGAAGATTATAGTGCCACTATTCTTTTAGTAAACGTGTGCTCCGGGATTTGAGACGTGATTGGAATCACAATGTCCCACTCTCATGCATCTTTTTTTCCTACCACTTCCACAACCCAATCCAATCCTAGCTACATATTATTATGTATCCGTCGTGCAGTAATCGTAATGGATTGACTGAGCTAGCACACGATGTAGCGGATCTCTTAATATGTTGCTACAAAACTGTAGACATATGGGAAAAAGGTACACTTTCTTTTTCAGCCCGTATCAGCTTTCACCCGTCTCCCTGTTTCAGGCGATCAAACAAATCGGTGTAATACCGAAGAGTGACTATTTTTTTATAGGAAAGGCAATTCGGCACTTTGCTTTTGCCATATTATTTTAGGTCGTGTCGCGTTTAAAAAATTATGACGTCTTCTGATAGATTCATGGTTTCTCAAACTATTCTTGGACAGTGATTTGATCTTACAAGTGTTTTCGTGCGAAACGAACAAACACTTGATAAATTATGAACCTCTCGCAGCATAAACGTTTGATAATTGTGAAGTGCCTAGGTACGCCGCCAATATGCTTTTTACAGGCTATAAAGTCGTTATTTTTCTAGGCAGGTACTGCCCATATGCCACCGGACGCACGTAAGAGGAGCACAATGGCTTTGATGTAGAAGCACTCATCCTTGTAGAATTTCAGGATGAAAAGGTAATGAGAAGACGAGCAGCCACTCGAATATGGTGGCAAGTTCAAAGGAAATCTTTGCACTGGAAATCGTGAGGGCTCCTCGAAGCATTTTTCAGTTAATGAGAAGCCCATTCTCGGTGTCATTTGAGTCATTGGGAACGATGTCTTGTAGGACGTTGCAGGCCTTTATACCGATCCTCGATAGAGTAGTTATTTACAGTTTGCACACCTCAAGGTGTCGCAATCAGTGGGAAAGGAGAGAAAAACAAGACGAGCTTCCGTAGTCTAAATGCTTCATTGCCTCTCCCTTTTCTGACAATTTGAGATACGCTCTCGTGCTCACTCTGCGACGAGGAAGAGCAAACGAATCGGAAGTAGACTTTTGTGTGTCTTGCTCACTCACCAGAGAAAGTTGAGGTTACCTCAATAAATGTGTTGGGTTAATACGACGGCGAGGAGTCTTTTCAGCGGATTTACCGCAATCATTCCCACACATTTTTGAAGTTGGTCTCTTTTCCCTGCCGTGTAAAAAGAGAAGTCTCGTGTTTCCTTCACATATTTATGCTGCTAATCTGGGTGAAAATTGTATAAAAGTTACTGTACAGACTTTTCGGATACTTGGAAAATGTACCCCGAATTTCTCTGGCTCACCGCAACCAAAATGGGAGCTGGGAAAATATCATACTGCCATTATGTTTCTGTAGCTTTGCATTAAACTTTAAGAAAGTGCTGGCTCAGCACCACCAACAAACATATCGCCAAAACGTTTTCTCAGCAAACTAATGTCATCCGTGTGTATCCTGTGTGAAACTACAACGGCAGGAGCAGATTCTCAGGAAATAGTTGCAAACAAAAAATCACAAAAGTCAAGCTCAATTTTCCGTTGCGGAAATGAATGGGACAGTAAAACTCTTATGGTACGCTTCCTCTCATTGATGGAACGACGACGGCTCCCGCATGTTTTCATGGGTTGTCAACAGTAAATTTCACTTTCTCCTCGTTTTCGCTGAAACGGTTACATCTCACTGAATGACATGAAGGGTCAAAGTTTAGACTCTATTATTGCCAGCGAGGCGAACTTGTAGTAGTCGGATGGTGTCTGGTACATCTGGATACTTCCTGTGCCCGACTCGCACATTCTGTTTCCCCAGTTTCGCAATTTCTTTTCCAGTCACCAAGTTTTAGTCTGGTGTATATTGAGGTGTCCCATATATACACCACAAAGTATCGATTAAGGTATAATCACAGCAAATTGAAGATGATTCTTTTTCACAGTGAATCTGCCATGTGCTGTGCAAACACTTTATCTTTTCAAACTTTTTGAGTTTATTGATGTCGCTATTCGTAGTAAACATTATGAATGTGTTAGTGGCATGCTCAACTGTTTTCTGTAAAATTTATAGAAGATCTTTTGCATGTTAACAAGCATATATTACTATTATTATTACCATTGATTTTTACAAAGTCAGCGAAATCTACTTGTAAGCACGGAAATTTGCAACTGCTACCTGTGTATCGTGTTTAATGGAACGAAGATCCTCTACCGTCAAATTGTGTAGCGCTCAACAAAGGGGAAAAGTTGGTCAGGACTCGATACCATCAAAAGTATATATTATTAGTAGGAGGACGAGTGAAGAAGGGAGGGAAAAATGTGTGTTACGGAAACAGTGAAATGCCAAGGGTGAAGTTTATTATATTTCTCTTCATAAGTTTTTTTCCGCCTCAGAGATTACATGTAATGTATGTATTCTTTCGTGAAAAGCGCGTGTCATATGTGTCCCCTGAGAAGTTGACTTTTACCATGATAAGATTTCTTCATGAGTTGCTCAACTTTCTTCTTCAAAATAAAGTATTTTCATTCCTCTCCCAGGTTACTACAACGGTAGTATCCCTTCTGCGAGCAGGAGCTAAGGTCGCGAAAGGTGAGCAAATGAGTCGTCGTCGAGAGTTTTGGAATGACAAATGCATATCCGTTAGAATATGTGTGAGCTGCGGGAAGGCTCCCTTAATTTGTTGTGAGACCAAGTGTAAAAATTGCATTCCGCTGATTTCCATACGCGTTCTCAAGCAGTCCCTTGACTACTTGCTTCAGAAACGGGTTTCGTTCCCTCTGTGATAATGGGTGCTGGCATCCTCTACAAATTATGGTCTGTCATACATAAATTCTGAGGATGACAATATTGAAATCGGAAAAGGTTGTAGACCGTAGGCATGCACACTGGAAATATGCTGACACAACAAGACATCATTTTGCAAGTCAACACACGGCATAAATTTTCTAATAAACTATGCAAAGAAAATCCATAAAAAAGAGGAAGCTGCCCTTTCTCAAGATAGCGCGGAGAAAAACCTAACTAATAAGAGAGACGAGATGGTGTATTAAGGGGAATAATATCATGTTGTACGCCAACATGATATATGGGTCTATGCAAGCACCGACCGCCTCCGCCTCATTTTCCATTCGCTGAGCCCCCGTTAATTCATCATCCGTCCTCGCTCTTCTAGGGAGATTGACGAGTGAACTACAAGGAAATTAGATGCGACTAAATGCTCTGATTCACTACAGCTCACCTATTAACACAAGGCTACACGCTTTGTGCGTCGACATTTTCCCGGAGAAAGTGGACTTGTCGACAACTTTCTCCAGCTAGAAAACTGTGTAATACATAACAAATGACACAATGTCTCTTTTCCACACTGACTCTTATATCGCCGACTTATGCCTCCACTAGACGTACGACTACAGCAAGCTTACTAAACTTAGTATCAGCTTTTGACTTTTCTCCTCTCGGTGAAAGTCAAAAGGGAAGACCACGTTTTCCAAACATTTCTTGGGCAACATCAGAAAATAAATATGGTTGAGCATAATGAGCCGCTGGTAGAAATTTTCTCCGAAAATAGACATAATTGGAGTGTCCCTTACGGTTGATGACTAGACGTAAAGCTTGCCAAAAAGACGAAAATAACATTTGTATAGCAAAAGTCAACAGTTACGTGAGGCACCACTATTATGCCACTGGTATGATCCACAGTACAGCTCCAATTTGGTTCAAGAGTAAAATCTAACTCTGTCTCACGACGACAATGACACGGTGGAGTTCATCGGTTTACGAAATCGAAAATAACGGGATCCTCTTGTGTAACAACAAGATTTCATATTCGACGCATGAAAAGGTGAGGGGTGGGAAAACTAGCTCCGTTTCCACCGTGACTTGTCCGACCCGATTTGCTCATTTCTTTTCCGACTACGACAAACTACAAAAGTCACCACTGCGCTAACAAAAATTTACATGTCGCAAACCATCAACACGAGTTTCCTAAGCACCCTTTCCCAGTAGCTGCATAATACGTTTTTGAAAAGGTTAGCAAAAAAAATTCTCTACACTTCCTCTTCATTAGAGCAGGATGAGAAAAGAAGTTATGAAAGGTGAAAGTAATAATCGTAATGGTGTGTTTGCCAGTGATATGAGATCTTGAAGTATTACAATAAAGAGCGCAACAATTTGATATGGAATTTCCTGTCCCAATAATTTCACAACACTTATACACACCAATCTGGAGAAAGCAATATCAACTTACTTTCTCCCATTCCAGTCAACCTACCAACATCTAGCCTACCAACCAACCGAAGCAGACCTCTAAATCCTCCGCTTCTCATTGTAGTGCTTTCTCAGAAAGCAAGGAAACACTCATTACAACACAACATCGCAATAGGCCCTGTATGTTAGCATCTGAAGTGTGACGTGAGTTGGCTGACGGATTGTAAGACGGAATTTTCCACGGACTTGTTATATATTAGTGTGTTCGGAGAAAAAAGAGTGATTCTTCAGTGTTGCCACTTTCAATGACATGGTTTAGTGTGTGCATAGAGATTTGTTCGCATTTGGTGGTGACTGTGATTCTCAAATTCGATTTCGCGAGTAAACGATATTGAACGAAGGACAGAAAGAGCGAGGAGCACAGTTGGAGTGCGAGTTGATAGGAAACCTAAACAGTATATCTAGTGCAGTAGCGGATATTATCGTAGATGTAAATAAAATCTCAGTGGTTTCTATCACATGTATCTTTGACGCTTGTATGAGTCGTATCCAGGGAAAAAGGAGGCGATGTGGTGTGAAGATGGATTAAATGCTTTTTAATGCGATACGCGAACAGGAAAGGGAAAAGCTGAGCATTCTTCTGCTGGAATGAATTCCTTCAATTTGTGTTTCCTCTCGCAAAATCGTACCTCAATCTCTATTTTCCTCCCAATCCCTTTCCTTTCGTCCACAGAGATTCGTTTTTATCCTTGCCAATTATTATTATGAAATGGAGAAATAGTATTGCGATTCCCGAAGAATTTGCATGCTGTTCCATGAAGTCGCCTCCAAATCGTCTTCCTCACCGGTTTGAGGGAAGTGCTCAGTTTTTTTACGCCGTTCTTCTGAAAAGGAGAGACGGAACGAGAGGGGAAAGCGAGAAATGGGTTTTGCTTTTAAGTGTGAGCTTCACGCCGAGTCCTTCGAAGACAACGCGTTTTATTAAGAGCATAAAAGCAATAAAAACTTTAAGGAGGTTTAGCATGTAAGACCTTGTCGTCCTCTCCAGCGTTTTGGGCTGAGTCAAAATTCGTAAACAGAGCTTTCACCTTGTTGTCCTCGCTATTTTCTCAGTTTCGTGTTATGTTCATCATTAAACCTCGCGCTGAACTTCGTTTTTGCTTCAATAACTCTGTCAAAATTGGGCAGTCGTATCGTGATACTCTTCTACTCGGTGCAAATAAGAAGCTTGCCTCACACAAGAAAACAGAGAATAAGAGAGTAGCACAATGTAAAATGTGCGCCAGCCTTGTGTCTGCTTCAATTGGATAACTTTCTACTTAAATCCACTAAATACCAAAAATATCGTCTTATAAATGTGGTCCACAAATCATTTTCCAACCTACACTTGCTCTCTCCTTCTTTTCCTTAAAAGCTTACTTGAGCTTGTAATTGCATTTCCCAGTACTTCTCTCCCAACAAAGTTGAGAAAACTTGAGGCTTTCGTCTGTTAAGTCGACTAATATTACATTTGAAAGCATAAGGCTGAGCAAAACGAGAGATGGTTGGTGCATGGCGGTGAGAAAAATATGCTTAATGTCATATAATATCATCATTGCCACTTTCTTCACAGAAATATACATCGAAACGGCTCTTGTTTTCTTCATAATTTTACCCAAGAGAGACGGAGCGAGAGAGTTAGCTCAGGGGAAAATGCTATTCATTTGCGAAGTGTGCAAACATTCGTGGAAATTTTTTTCGCTAAATGTTCATTTAGGAATGAAATATTATTTAATACACAAGTCTAGCAGGGATGTTCCCTTTTGTAGTACGGCGCTTACTCTTGTTGAGTCCAACTTTGTGAGATGCAACACGTTCTCCGCATTTCCTGGATTCTTAGTTACAACAATAGCCCTCAGAGGAAGACAAACACTTGTTGGAAATTTCCTCCTTTGAAGTAAACCACAGTGAGAGGGAAAGAAAAGAACGGAGTTTCATCTTGTCTCAAGTACACGCGTTGAAGGGTCTGACAGTACAGATGAATGAGTCGCGCACACAATTCATTCGGAGATTTTTTTAAAAATCCACAAGACGCTAAGAGGAAGCATTGAGTAATAAAGAAAAAGTGCGGAACAGTCCGTGGACCATATTTCAAACAGAGCTATATTATTATGCAGCCTTTTACATTCGAGACAAGGCTTTTCTCAAGAAGTTCGCCAACAACAAGCGTCGTCGAGAAACAAAATGGCTCATGATCATTACAAGCATTTTTTTCTAGATGAAGTACCTGCGAAGCTCTTTTACATCCTTGCAATTCTCATTCCGAAAATCCTTGCGATCAAGCCTGCCACTTCTTGCGGAGAAATGGATACAATTATTTTGTCTCGACTCCCCATCAGTCTGGCTTGACATAAACCGTTGATACCCAAAGAGGAGAACAACAAGCGCATCCACCACCACGAGTAAGAAGACAAATCAGTAAGAGATACTTGTTCACGAAAAAAGTTGCCGTCCAGCTACCTCTCATTTCAGAGTACACGTAGTCTGTGTACACATAAAAACGAAGAGATTTTTCTCAGAGGGTAACGACCTAGCTACGATGGAGCCGGCTACGAAAAGTGCTCACGGTGCAGCGCACTTGCTGACTTCTCTGAGATTCCACCACTTTTTTTATTACAGACTTCACTAAAAGGTATTCATACACATTGAAGAAAATGGGATGCGATAATGCGGCGTATTACATCTTCACCATATATCCTTACAGATATATCGTGAGTAGTACCAGCATCAAGGAGCATATTTTTCATCATCATCATGACCACGACGATGATGATCGTCGTTCTGAAGACGAGCAAAAACAACAAGCAGCAGGTAGTTGTCTTGTCAGACCGTAGAAAATGCACACACATTGTGGTACCATTCCACTCTTAATAAACTAGCAGAAAATCAAGGAGGTGTTGCACGTTCATCCTGTACGAGAACAATCTCCGACTTTTAAGCTCCCTCTGCATTGTTCTTAGAGGAATGTATGCAATTGTCCATATACTCCCCAGGTTTGCCTCTCTCTACGTCCACTTCGTTTTGGTATGTTGCCATTTTTCTTGACTTCATTCTGCTTGGATGTCTTATGTGTGACGCACCTTGTCTGTGTGTGTGTCTGTTTACGATTTGATTGAAAAGCTACTTTTCCACCACGTATTATAAACATGGACTCACGGATTATGAGCGCACGGGAGATGATGCTCTTTGCAACCATAATCAGCCCGAGGAAAAAGTTGTGGGAGGAAAGAAGTGTTCACCAGAGTCGTGTCTCCATTTTGTCAGCAAAATGCACAACCATCGAATTACGTACGACGTGTTCATTTCCCTACTCCTTCATTTCTCTCCTTCCTCGAGATGGAGTAGGAAGAGAAAGGTTGAGACTAGTTGAGAGGCTCAACAAGGGATACTCATTAGATGATCTGTATGGTTAATCGGTGAAATTCAGTGGGAAGCTAAACCTCGTTGTTCCACACTCAGCTTCAGTGGCATGGTATTATGAGGTTAATATTTGATCGTCCTTGTAAATCATTTCCCAGGAGCTCATCACCCACCATCATTGCTGTATGTAAGTTGGGTGAAGAAATGAGCTCTATTTTGCTTGGCTTGTAACGAGTCTCGAAATAAAGAGAGGAAGGCAAACGATCAGTGAGATCATTATTTCTCACATTTCCTCTACTTCGTACTCGTTCGGATAGATGAACATGATGGTTTGGATTTTTCTGCTGATTTTTTTCGCGGATTTAAGTGATGGAATAGAAGCCATTTAGCGTGTAATTGGTATCTTTCACTCTTTCCCAGCCAAGGGAGAGAGCAAAACGATAATGTGGAAGAGATTTGCTTCGTCATTGTGTGGGATCATGATAGGGCATTCATTTCAAGCATTCACCATTCTCTCCCACTCTCACAAACCGACACACTTGAGCGTTTAATTCTGGTTTAAAAGGAAATACCCAATGCTCTCTTGCACCAGCCGGTCGACCCCAAATTAAGAGGTTCCAACAATTCAGCAGAGGCCGGGTTTGAGAAATTATATTTACAGGAAGACGCATGACATGACGGTATTATGTAGTGTGAGCTATTTGCACGTATGAATGTGCATATGAATATGTCATTCAACCGGTACTCTGCTCCTGCTCCCTCATTTTACTTGATGTTCTCCTGCCGCTGGTGGAGAGGCCTAATGAATATTCAAGTGAGTTGGTGGTAAACGGCTAATAATAATCATGGCTTATGTATACTGCTGCTTTTTTAGACAACGCAAATGCCCTGAATCACAAACAGTGAGAAATAGAAAAAAAAACATATTATGCCGCAACACTGGTGTCACCACGACCAGAGCGTACACAAATTCTGAGCGAAGAAATTAGCATGATAATTATGCCACAGCCATACGGAAGGACAAGTACTTAAAAAACTCTCCGAATGCACTTTGCTTCTTCAAAATCTCTCTCGCCCATCTCTGAACAATTACATTTCACGCTATTAATTAAGTACTTCATATAAAAAATATTAAACAATCATATAATTCTCCCATAAACCATGCCCCTTGCTTACAAAAATAATTGCTCACCGATTTCATAATGCGTTGAAAGTTGGGGAGCAAGTGTGCACAGGGCGAAAAGTCGTGTTCCTTCACCTCATTTAATTACACCTTGTTTCTCAGACTTTGCCTTGTGTGCAGAATGAAGGAAAGAGTACCTAAAAAGTTAGCAAAAAACCTGTACATATATTATTAGCGGTGTGTGATTCGAAAGAAAAAAACCCTACTCAGGAATGGCAACGTTAGAGAAAAAAATCATTCATATTGTGTTTACAGTGTGGTTACTTGTTTTGGCGATGATTAGCTGAGTTTCTTTCTCTACAAAGCAACATCATTTTCCACACTGGCACAACTACTGGATTACAGCGAACGAGAAATGGTGATGATGATGACGATGATGGTAAAGAAGATGATGATAATGATAATAATAATATGGATGATGTGAGGGCGATGCTCGGGTTCTTGTACTTTCTGCTATTGTTACGTTTTTTCTACATACTTTCCTACATCTTTGTACCTCCTCCGTGTGTACTTTTGCACGGTGTTGCTCCAACAGTTTTCTACAGCTTTACACACGTTATGCAATAATGATTTTCAATTGCAGGAGTTCGTCTTCCACAAACTTCTCTCCTGAAGACTGAAGTCGTCGAGCAACACAATGTGCAAGCAACGAGTTGCGACTCGCAACTTGCGAGTTCAGAGCTTCTCTAGAGAAAATACTGTGGAGAGAGCACAACTTGTTGCTTTTTTTCCTCTATATGCCTTATTCACATCGCCATCATCCACGTTTTCCGTTTTTTATCGTAAAACATATTATAGAGTAGCATCCCATGTAGTTCTCCCACCTTTTCTCATGCTCTTGCTTGGCTCCAGGCTCCATTACATTTTTCTCTCCTTCATTCAAGCCAGGATTCGTACATGCCTTCATGATACGCTTCAGGACGAGAGCAACTTTTTATTACGAGTCAAAGTTGTCATGCTTTTTTCATTGTGTTTGGTGCGCTACACTTTTAAAAGATAAGGGCATTATTACAGAAGCAAAAAAGGAACAAAACGTAGTTGAGGAATGAAGAGAGTATGATTTGGAATGTCCTTTGCTGACTACTACTTTTCTTCGTGGTTTTCCATACAATACAATGGCAATAATGGTGTAATACTAAAATACATTACATCTTTGAGATTTTGCGATGATGATCCATGTGAAGGCGTTTCAATTTCTCACTACAGTAGATTGAAATCACGTTTGATTTTTTCCATAATTTCTTGTGTTGTGGTGTTTTAGGGAGCAATGCTCCATTCCCGGTAACTCACGTTTGCCACGTCTAATCGATTACAACTGATAATAATAATGATGGAGATTACATGATGCGTATCAATTATGCTAAATGCAAATCCTACTATTTTCCTAATGTCAATGCCACTGAAACAGCTTCTACTATCCCTCTGGCACATTCTTTCACACGCGAGAATGACCTGAAATGAGACTTGCTATGAAAACGTTTTAAAAGCCTTAAAACAATCCCCATGCTGCGCATTCCACGAGCAACCGTTTGAGGATAATTAGCTTCTTGGGAACCCAAAAAATGAGCAACATTTCCTCTTCTTTTTTCTTCCCTCACAATAATGGCGTGCCTATGCAAACTCCTTGTTAATAAAACAGGTGGAAAGAAACCTGAGAAAGGGGAAGACAAGCGAGTGCATTTTGCAGCTATGACATGAGAGCTGCACCAAGATAATCAGAATGTCGACGTCAAGTGAATCAACACAATCCCACGAGTCAGTACGAGGAGCACCCATGATTGCCACCGTATTACCACAGATGCAGCTGGCATATTATCGTCATCGTATTACGTGAATCCTTGCAAGATGTCATACTATCCTATGTGGATTGTCATGCTGACTGCTATTTTTTGAGAACGCGCAGATACATCTACTGCGTACACACTTGAAAGTAGAATGTGAGGAGATATGCTCTCTGCTGTGAGCAAATAATGCTATCTGAGGATGTGAAGACGATGACGACGGTACCTGAAGGAATGTGCAAGCATGCATGTCTCACATATAAAACGATATGCATAATGGCACAATATTGCATGAATGAGGACAGATCTTGGCAATGACTACCTACACCACCGACTTGGTTTGCAAATAATTGAAGGAAAGAATAGACAAAAAAGGTCAGTGACACTAAACTCCCTGGTTTAGCGGTTACTGTGTGTACACTATCAGTCGCAACACGCTAGCTCACACGACATAAAATGCCAATGTGAACTCTTGAGTGCAAACATACATGTGGAGGCTTTCTCGTCGTAATAATTCTACGGGGACGTCGTATTACATATTTCTAGTTGCATCAAAGCCAGAGAAATGAGGATCAACCTGTGTGATTCACGGATTCATAAGAACTCTCGACGTAAATTGCAGTACTCGAAGTCGTCGTTCTATTTGGGACGTCATTTTCTGTCGCCCTCGTAAAGGCGGGGACCCACTTTGACTGTAAAAAATGACTGCATCACCTGCAGAAAGAGAATGAATATATGGATGTGACCGGTGTGAAATATAGGAATGTTGTAGACGAATGAGTTGGCGAAGTCATTAATATTAGTTCACATCTCATAAAAAAGGATGTCACATCACAAGGTATACCTGCATTTCTCAAACCTGCAGTCAGCATCACTAAATTTACACTCGTATTTAAAGAGCTCTGCTTGTACGCACCACGCATTTTGTGCATAATTCTCTCATTGTCAGCATTGAAGTGAATACGTAATACTTTCATGAGCTCTTTCCCACATTTTGCAGCGACCCCTCCTCGCTTTGACGTTGTCTTCTTCCTTCCTTGTGTGGTAAATCACGGTTTGATAGTGGCGTTATTGTTGAAGGCTTGGTGAAGTATGTGACAAGTTCATACACATTGTCAATGGGCCACGCGGAGTTCATGTGGTGATGTGGGACATGCATAAGTGCATTGTTTCCGCATAATATTCAAATGAGGAAAAATAATATAATATGATTCTATGCATCACTGCTCATCATATAGTGAAAGAAATTAACCAACTTTGTACATACTCAAAATATATGGTAATATAAGAACAGGAAAAAAATGTGAAATTACTAAAACATATTGTATTAATCAAATTGAATAACAATGCACCGGTGATGTCCTTTGGATTTCGCCAAGATCCTGAGCTGAGCATGACATGCATATATTTGCCTCGAAAAAAACTAATTATAATACCCAAAACTTTGTGAGCTAATAATAATGTTTTCTTTGATATACTCCTCTCCCATCGAGCTTCCACTTTGAGTAGTGATTGTCCTAATTCTTTACAACTTACAAGTCGCTGCAGTTGACCTACAGGAATTTCTCCTTGTCACCGGTAACCGGATAATATGTCTATATGCCTACCTAAAAAGGGGAGACGAGTGAAACATGCACAATAAAACGGGAAACAACAGTAAGAGGGAGTCACATTGGGAAATGGAACTCATACTTGTCAATAAATGTTCAGTCAACCCAAGCTAGAAAAGTATAAAAACCAAATTAAATATTTGTGTGAGTACACTAAGCGAGCTGTGCGTGCTGTAGCTGATATTTTGTCCAGAGAATTTGTCCACGATGGAAACTGTTTGGTGTGCCAATTTTACAACAGTTATGAGGTCGTAAACTGGTGTTTCTCCTTAATACGATCCCTACAAATTACTGGTTAGCGTGCATCTCCTCCGTGGTGGCTGTGATGATGGCAAGTGAAATGCTTAATTGACCAATTGGTACAACTGGTTGTTCGGTCGAATCATAAAAACTAAGCATCTAACCTGACTTGAGGAAGCGCACGCACCACTCACAACAAATTCGAAGTGTTTTGATCTTTACGATATGAAACGTCAGGAAACAGAAAAAAAACCGTCGGAACCTTTTCCTTCATAATATTCTCGAGCGGAAGGGAAAATGCACGAAAAATAGCCAGAAAGGCTGGTCAAAGGGTGGGCATAACTTTATCCATTAATATCTTCGCTCTGTCAGAGTATATGCTGATATACGTGCTTAGTGCTTTGGTAAAAACGGAGAAGTTGCGAGTTTTCTTCTCACTTCCTATTGCACACACAATCACTCACGTGTGACTGACCAAGTCAGTCATACAGGTCCCTCACAAATTCGACAGTTACGACAAAAGAATATATGCGTACCCATAATCCACATGTACCTAATAGTGCGTACACTCAAGACAAATAGGTAATCGTTCAAACTCGATCATCAGCAATATCGACCATGTCGGCATGATAACATCTTCAAAGACGAGCACCAAACTGCAAGTTTTTATCATCTCAACAAATCCACCGAGACCAACAACTTTTTTTCAAAAGAATACACACTCTATATGTACATCCTTTTAAGTAAGGTTAACCAATTAGTACGTGGATGAACAAGAAGAACATCTCAAGAGTGTAACAATAGGACGCGTGTGCATTCGGAATCATGTATCTTCACTTTGCATTACAATCAGAAATAAAAAACGCTCCTACTCAACGCACTCAGTCGTTCGTCGAATTCCACACATTTCCCTACCCGGCGAGAGAACCATGTGTGTTTCCTTCAGTTCTACATTACATAATCATGATAACAAGCACATCTCTTCAGTTTTCACTGTGTTCAATGTAAAAAAAACCCATGTTCTTTGTTGAGTTGCTGTGAGCAATATAAATCACAGAAGAGCAGAAAAACAAATCCGCTCAATGTACTGTACTTGCTTTCACACAAAGTGCGCAATTGTAAATTTTTCGAGAGCTTCGCACATTTCGAAAAGACAGCTCATGGCAACAAAACATTCGTATTAAAACTACTTAATAGTAATTGCGCTTGTGTATCTAAAGAGTAATATAAAAATATTTTCTTTTAAATTTAAAACTTGAAGAAAAACTTGCTTTGTTTGATTTTTTTTATAAAATAAAAAAGTTGCCTCCAAAAACCGTTTCTACCGAAATTCGTAACAATGACGATTATAAAGGGAATTATAGTGAAATCTTTACTCTTTTTAAATATAAATTTTTTATATAATACTTTTGCGGCTTGGGAAGCATCAGAAAGAATGTATTGTGAAATACCTCAGTGCTATGAAATTCATTATATTATCCTCAAACTTCCAAGAATTAGAATGGGAGATCTACGCTTCGTCGAGTAGTTTTCTCCGTCCCATTCAAACAACCAAAAATCGGATAATATTCTTCAACGTGATTATCCTAATCACCTTGATGACATAGCCAAACACATGACACTACAATGTAGTTGTATTGTAGAGGGTTTTGCCGGAATGGGAGACGATGAAGATTTGAGATGACGACAAAGATTATTGTAACAATGGCCCACGCTGTGATGGATAAATTGAATGAATTGTAGAGAGCAAACCTGTTTCATGGGATTTGGAAGGAGAATAAAGCGTTCCAGTTGTTGCTGCGAACGAAGCTTTCAAAATGTGTGTGGAAAACATTTTCCGGTTGTGAAGTTTCGTATATTGGCAACTTGTATATAGGTATGCAAATATAATTTCGTTGAAGAGACAAAAGGCGATACTCATAACAACTTAAGAACGCAGCTTAATAGAACACAAACATTCGTCATTACAAAGAACCCTAATCCTTTATCTAGAGGGAGAGCTTCCGTTCTCTTTCAATTCTTCACCTTTGTCCATCCACGCGATATTGTTGAAGTCAGAGGAAGGAGCTTACCAGGGCCTAAGCACCGGTGGAGGGCGGTGTCGCCGCCATCCGTGGCGCAGGTGGAAAGGGCGCAAAATATCCAAAAGTTGAATAAAAATATTTCAAAACTAACGCAAAATATTTTAAAATTGCCCCCAAAATATCCTTAAAATAAACTCGAAACCACATCAATAAACTCAAAACGCCTTAAAATAGCTCCCATGATCAAGAATTAACTTAAAAAATTTAGTAATATGCTACTCCATAATTATAAGGGGCGCAATCTTTTGCGCTCCTCCAGGGCGCCTAACTTGTACGGTTAGGCACTTCAGCTTACCACAGTGAAACTCATCATAGCCAAGTGTTCTCGGTGGTTTGCAGGCTCGTAATTTATTCCGTACAATAAGGAATGCAATAATATTACGAACGTAATGAGATTGAAGAGTGACAATCATTGTGAAGCAGGATACCACGCAATTACCTGCGTGTTAGTATAAGAGCAGAAATGTTAAAATTGCATGAAAATTGTATCCTCATTCTCCTTCCTCCTTCAAGTCAGGAAAGATTCCAATTCCGTCGACGGCCACAGCACTCTGCCAAATTTCCTGTTCTCTTCAGCCAGGCTGAAGCTCCACAAGTCATTCCCATAGCAGAACCATCTTTGTTGAGACAACACACAAAAGTGTCACCGCACGCCGCATATATAAGGGAGATACCAACAATACGGGCAAAGCTCGGGAAAACTTGTTTCGAAGAAAGGCGAATGAATTGCTTTAGGTGGGAGTTCAACGCGACGGAAATTGGGATGAGACAGGTGCGGGCACAAAGGTGGGCTGTGTCGGAGCAGATAATAAACGAAGTTAAGATGTCACCTAGCTTCCAAACTTCCGAGTCAGGAGACCCACTCGAGTAGAAAAAGGTGTTGCTACATACAAACTACAACACATTCCTCCTTTTTGCAATTAGCAAGAAAAGCGGGGGAAAACGTCGAGGACACTCCACGATACTGAGGAATTTGCAAATACATCAGAGAAAATATTATGGAACAGGTCAATGATCATGTTGTGAGCACTTTTATTGGAGATGGCCAGTTCACTTTTTGTGATAAAACGGAACAAGAAAAATTCTGAAAAATCCTGTGAGGTGCTACTCCACTGAGTTTTGAGAATGTCACAAATCAAATCATTCCTATGTAGTTTACCCTTTCATTCTCTACACTGTTTCGGTGTGTCTACCTGTGAGAGCCTGCAATATAGCTGGCGTATAGATGTAGGAAAAAAGTACTTCTCACTTGTCTCTGAATCTTTCAACATTTGATCTTTTCCAGGAAGGGGAGTTTTTGACATCTCTCGCGGAATGCAACAGCTTCGTCAATTTCACACACAAAAAGCAAAGGAGAAGCACCCGTGAACGGAAGCGGTGCTCTTCTGCTCCCGTGATGAAATGTAGAACATAAAGATCCTTTCAAAGAGCTGTCGGAAAAACGGCTTGTTTTCTGCCAGGGAGAAGTGTAATTTCCTGCTGTTATGCAAAACTCCCACAACTCTCAGTGTTTGGTGACAGAGTACACTGGAAGGAGTACCCGATGTGATGTGGTGGGCACAACCAGAAAATCTCCATGCACTTGAATAGTAGGTATTATTTATCCTTGTTTTATCACAAGTTTCCATGTTTCTGTACTACCGACGCACGCGGTGAAATTCGTTTGTGTTAAATCTTGGACAAACTCCTTTTTTCCCATGAAGTAACTTTTCGCTCTAAAAAGTGTCCAGGTTTCTTTGTGTCTAAAGATACAAAGGGAAAAGTTGAAGACATTTCCTGTGCATTTTTTTGTCCTCCATATGGTTTGTAAAACTTGCTAGCCAACCAGGTTCATGCAAATTTCCATTGTATTTATATGCAATGCTTTAAAATTTAAATCCATTTAAAATACAGAAATCATATTATGTATATTATACATATATTTGCGTGCATAGTATAACCCCATCATTTTCATAGCAAACTTTTATTTCTGAGGCTTCTCATACGTCACATAAAATTCACGATGGTCCTTGCAGTCACTTCAAAATGACGAAAGCATCTCATCGCAGCGATTCAATGAATTGAAGGAGCTCTCCTTAAAAAACCAAGTGGTGATACATCACCATGCCGGCAAAACGGGACAAACTCCTCTCGCACATATTTCGCTTTAAAGCGAGTCTGTGATGCTCATCCTCGTCGGTTTAAAGCGAAGATGACACGATCGTCAACAAAAGTTTCAATGTCTTCTCGCTCACCTTGAAGAGCTCACTGACCCCAAATACGTACTCGTCACACTCATGATAATAATAATAATGGTGGTGGTGTTGGTTTGATAGATGCAAAAGAAACGAGCACCGAGTATCAGCACATTGCTGCGGTGGCATGGTGGTGGTGGAAGATACATTATTCTTGTCGACTTCAGCGTACAAGGCATAAGAAGTCTGCCAATCTTCTGCCTAGCTCTCACCTCTTTCTCTCACTCTACCGTAATACATGCTGGTAATACACTCGTGCTACTTTTTTACGTATTTTTTCAGAGGGAAAATACACAGAGCAAAAACCGTGCAGACTTGTCTGCCTTTCCTTGAAGACAACGTGAAGCTTGCCTATAAAAGCTGGGAAAGAATCTTATCATTTGTCAGAGTTGCGTACATTATCAAATGTCAAATCCGTACGTGCATATTATGTATATAATATATTAGGAAATATTACGTTTGTCAGCATCTCGCAAAGAGTTTTGTAGCCACCAGCCACCGTGTAATCATCGTTGCATCGTCATTATTATTACACATACATTACACTCACTTATTTACCTGAGCGCTAGGTATGCTCTATAAAAGTTGCCAATCCTCAGAGCAACTCAAGCTAAAAGACAATGCAATCATTCTATCTGGCAGCACGAGCTTCAGAAGGAAGATGTGCGCGTCTTCGGATTTGCAAAGTGGACGCGTATTTACTTCACTTTAGTAGAAAAAGCATTGTTGCGCCTCGAGCAAGAAAAAAGTATTCTCTGGAGAGACAGTCGAGGCAGACACGATGATCCTCAAAAATGATGATGATGATCAAGATGACGACGAAGAAAAATTGAGAGGGCTGATGAAACGTGGAGATATGAACACACGGATTCATATTATGTGGCGTTTTTTGGGACATTGCCATTTTTATTGCTTTTCTGTGTGCATTACGGCTTTCTGTCTGAACATTAAAATCCTCTCCAACTCGCCATCATTTCTTCGGAACAAATCTTGTCAAAGATACCTCACAGCGATTTCCCCCCTGGCAACATGGATTTAGATATTTGTAATGCATTTATTAGTAATCCTTGTTCACATTTCAGATCCTCATATAACAACATTTCGGGAAGGAGGGAGGGAAAATGTGCAATGAGAAAGGACAAATAATACAGTTTTACTTGAAGTGTACTTGAATTGGAGAGAAAAGAGTTGGGAGAAAGAGAGGAAGGAGAGATGTACATAGTGACTTTTATTAGTGTACATTGCATCGCTTTTTTTTCTCTTTTTGGCAACCACTTCAAGTTCTCTGTCGCATAATATCTAATATATGAGCCATTCCATGATGTGCACACAGTTTACATCTCATTTATCTCTTCTCAACTTCATTATTTGCACGTTTTCAAAACGATTTCATTAAACGACACTCGCGCAAGAAGTCCATCCTTGCTCGAGTCACATGAGAGTGGGGGAAAGGGTGCCAAGTGCGGTCCCAACAATTTCCAGCCACCTATTTCGTAATACATACTCAAAAACTTTCTCGTGGTGATCGTGTAGTGTGATTATGTTGCTAATATTTTTGTAATGTTTTTCAATTTTCTAATCTTTCCTACTGCTACTCCTGTTGAATTGCTAGAACTACTTTCAATCAAGCCAATTTTCACTGAGAGAAATCTAGTGGAATGCGTTGTTTTCGTAATGGTAAAGGCGCCTTCGGGAAAACCAGGACCCAAATTCCATTTTCCTATTATCCTTCATCGTATTGAGTTACTGAAGTTCCGAGTAAAAGCTATTACCGGAGAGTATTGAGACATAAAAGACATTTTCCCGACATACATGTTCAGCGGACTTCCCTAGAAAAAACGTGTGCAAAAGTCTCCTGTTACTGAATGATATGTTGGAAAGTTAATCCGCTGGCGAGGAATGCTTTACAACCCCACACGAGTGACATTGCTTCTCTGTGTCAATATGTTATCCTTCACAAGGTCATCCGTAATTCAACCCAGACACCGAGTGGCGGAGAAGAGTACTTCAAAAATACTGTTTGCCTCTGTGACGTGGAAGCTATTTCTGTCAGCGAAATATTGCATCGTAACCATTTTCATACGGGAGTCTCTCTGACAACTTACTACACATCGGCAAAACCAGTCGTCAATAATATTGGAACGTGTTCCATCCACGGTTCAACTTGCTATTAATTATTTGTCTTTAATACAGCGGAACAGCTACAAAACTAAGCAACGTGCCATACAACACGTCGTTTTCAAATATAGCGAAGCCCCACTTCCACAACTATCCGAACATGTGGAAAGCATATTAAGGCGCACAAGTTTCAGGAGACAAGCCTATTTATTTTACTTTATTGTTATCGTATGGCTTCATGCACAATATGGTCAAATTGGTCTGACACAGAGCTCAAAGTTAAACAACTCTCTGGTCGCTTTGGATTTTTTTTCGTTCATACGACTGTTTTAGCGGAGAGAACGAGGCAGAGGCGAGAAAGATTAGAATTTCCTATTGAGTCTAATTTATCGTTATTGCTATTGTTATTACCAAAGAAAAAGGAACTTTTCTGTCATTCACACCAAGCCTAAGAGGCCAAACGTGGTGAGGTATTCATACGATGTTTACGTATCCTTTTATGACGTTGATGCTAAAAATTATGGAGATATTACAGGAACCGTAGTAAAACACAGTGGAATGAATTATGCAAACTTCTGACAGCCTGTCTCAAAATGACTTTTCGGATTCTTTACCGGGGAACAAGTTAAAAAAAAGTCAAATATTGCACAGCACACTGATATGAAAGAGTTCATAGGAAATGAGAAGACTGCCAGATGCAGCTGGTGAATGAAAAGAAATTCTCGTTTTTTTGGACAAAATCTTTCTCTGCAGTTTGTTTTTCTTGAAATTTTTTTGAAAAATATTTAAAACATCTCAGGACGCAACAGTTGAGAGCGCTGCTTCTGACGAGAAAACACGAATATTTCACAGCGTTTTTGTAGCCACCACGGAACTTTTCTCTTGAAAGCTTGTGTGTGAAGATGAACGTCGGTGGTGTGTGGGCGACATAAAGACATTTTTTTACCAAGTTGGTTTTATTTATCCCACTTTGCATTCCGCGTTTATTAAGAGTGCACACAACTTTGTGTACGTCATCCACAAGCGAAAAGGCCGAGAGCACGATGTCTTTGGCATGATGCACTTGAACCTCGCGTTTCCTTTTTTAGTTTAGCTCCGCAATGAGCAATACAAAGTAATGGGTCTCTCGGTGTGATTACTATTCATACGCGTTTTTTCTCATCGTGCCATCGTTCTCTTATGTAAAGTACACACAACTTCAATTACGACGAGGCTTTCATGTCGTGTAGCACTCACTCACAATTCCTTTGGTGTCAGTGTTAAGACACAGGAGGGGGAAGACGGTTCCGTTTAATTTCACATTTTAACAGGGTTAAAATGCTCTGACACGTTTTAAAATGGTGTGTAGCACATTAGGGCGAGCCATCTCTGACTTGGGGATACTATCCATTTATGTGGAGTACAACAGCCTTGTGTGTAGTTAGGTTGTTGTCTTCCTGTCATTTCTATCCGCGAGTGATGTACCGTGAGTGAAGGATGATTACAAAAAGATCCATAGCTAACCTAAACTAACAACAAGCTCATAGAGTCAGTGCTGAATGGGGCTGTCAAGTGTCAGATTGTTTTCTCTGCTTTTCCCGATAGTTTTCCGATTGTGCATTTACTTATACTACATCTACGCAATTTCTGAGAGGACAAACTCCAAGTATGTTAAAATTGATATAGAAAACGAACATCGAGTCAATAATTTATGATTAGAGATGCATATCAAGGAAGCTTGCATAATTAATGAAGTGTATACTTTAAAATGCTCGTAGAAAGAGTAACAGTTTCAAGCCTCTGAGCCTCGAATTCACGCGTAATAATATCCAATTCAATTGACCGGCTTTTCGAGCTGTTAGTGGTAATCTGACGAACATGCCGGTAATAAACTTGATTGTGCCTGTGACATTTTCCCCTACACTAACAGCGATGCACGCGCTCTGAATGTATGACTCTGATTTCAGGTTGAGTGCAACAGTCTTATTGTGGGTAGGCAATAATGTGCACAACTCTGAGAAAAGTAGTCGAGACTATCACTCGACTACAACAATTGCGTTCATTCATTGTCTAAATGCGGCTCAGTAGTAGTGTGAGCCACTTTGATTGTACACTGTACGTCATACTACACGAGGTGTGTGCTTACTCCACTCAATGTACAATGGAAAAAGGGGTAAAAATTGTTGGCAAAGTGATATCATCCTCAAGCCGGCTTTTTCTTCGAACATTGTTTGAATCAGAAATGTGTATCACCGGGTATATACTACACCATGCAGGTAAACCATTCAAACGATCCTTTTATTTGCACTTGCCATTTAAGAAAAGTCGTAAAACATTATGAGAGCTCATCCACACACAGAAAGAAATATCATCCCCAATCATCACCACACACCACCGCTGCCACACGCATACACTCACATATCACACAAAATAAGAGAACAGTTACTTCAGCCTATTCAGCAGACGAAGAATCGTGGACGCAACAATATCTCAATACACAAACGCATACTTCTTCGGGGGTGCACACTTGTATTTTTTTTAGGTTTAAAAAAAGGCAAGCCGTATTTTAGTCCTATCGCAGAATAAGTTGTCTTCACATTTTCAAGATATTACACCACACACTCAAGTGTGAGAGGGTTGCCATTTTTCTTACGCATTTCTGCATTTTCTCTCTCTCTCTCTGCGTCTGCAGTTGACTCGAGTACATCGTGCTACATTATTATTGTCGGCTGCGTGATGCCAGTGTGGGAGAGTTTCTGCATTATGCACACAAAAAAGCTCCATATTGACGGTGCAGATGATACGTGATTCAATTTACAGTTACATAGTTCGATCGTAAGGTATAACTGGACTCATGACGATTACCATCATCATCATCATCGTATGCATAATGGGAAGGAGGAAAACGAGGGTTTCTTTCTACCATACATTTTCTACTGTAAAACCAAATAGATAATGATCTTGATTCATGATTTGTTCTCTCTCTCTCTCTTTCAATTCATAAAAGATATGTTTACGAGCACGCCGCACTTCTTTGCTGTGAATCACTCAGCAAACAAATACGTGAACGTTGCACACGTACGTCCCGTAAACAAAGGAGTTTTTAAATTTTTCTCTACATAAAATTATGAAAGAATTGGCTCTCCCTTGAACTTCACGTACATTCATAAAACGGCGACGAGCAAACAGACATTGTCGTGTTTTGCGAGCAAACTTGAGAGAAGTAAAATTCCCCAACATGTCTAAACCGCATAGTTGAACGTAGTCATGCTGCACGTTGTTCCTCCTGGGTTTAATCAGCCGAAAACCGATAGAAACAAAATTTTAATGAGAAAAGATTGAATATAAGGACGTGGAGCGGGAGTGTGTAATTGAGACACAAAAGCCACAAATAACTGTTCTCCATACGCATCTAATAGCGTCAGCAACCGAATGTATATTTGTGCTATACTCATGTTTTCATGAATATAAGATAATTAGAGGTAAGGTTCGACGTGAAGAGAAAAGGAGGTTTGGAAAATACAGAGAAAAGTAATACAAACTCGACATATTGAAGTCCCTCTGACTCTTCTAGGAATCTTCTCGTTTACCGGCTGAACTAAAAGTAGGAAAAATTGAGTGAAGAAAGACAACAATCCGAGAGAATGATACTATCAATATAGAAAAAGGTATTGCAAAGTTGCGCTTCCTCTCAGCATTGTGTTTGCACTCGACATTGAGGCTTGTTTGAATAGTGACGGATGATCACTGCATGTATTTACAGACACATAATAGTGCAAAGTCGGGAAAGGAGATGCACCGTGTTCTTCTGCTAAGGCGTAATATTGTTGCAACTCATTTTTTTCAAGACCTTCTCTTCGTCGAAGAACAAAAAGAAATGAGGATAATAATGTGCATAGTACAGGGAGATAACGAGACAAGGCAAGTTTTTTTTGAAGGGAATGAAGTAACGTACGTCGTATACACGACGACGGCATGAAAATGAGACAAGTGTGACGTGAGAAATGTGTGACAGGACAAGCCACTCCGAAAACTAAACGAATTCATGAACTTTGTGTGGAGTAAATTTTTGAAGTAGGCGTCTTACACGATTGTGCGTAGAGTTAGTACCCAGAGTGTAAATACACGATACACTTCCTGTGTGAAAAGGTTTCGATTCACTGCTCCATTTCAAAGCGGCAATAATAGAATATATATACAAAACTACTTGTGTGTTTGTATATCTATGATATGAATTTCAAATGACGCCTGATGCTTCTTCTTCCCCATTTCGTTGCGTTAAAGGAATAAAAAGGAGTGTTTTATGGTTTCATAATGAGAAACGGCTTTGGATGAACGTGAAAAGCGCAAATGTGTCACTTTTGCTCTGCGTGCAATTAAACGCTGAATTGCTGACAAAGGAGTGAGAAGATTAAATGTGGGATTGTACACATATTTGGAACGAAACCACATTATACAATTGTGGATTGTTTTGTATTCGTCGAGAGAGAATGGCGTACTTGAATTAAAAAGCGGGGTCCTATGCCACGCAAAGAATGTCTGGGAAAATGTTTGAAAATCCATATTATATGGATGTTAAGCATTTTGCGTCGAGGATACAATCAGGCACACACATATTAAACTCTGAGTTCACGGTCCAATCCCTCCACCATCCGAGGCAGCGACTCGGTTACGCTTATTTGCCCCCTTCCCGTAATAAACTTTCCGCGTTTGTTGCACACATCAAAGGCCGCATCTACAGAATCTGTGCACAAACACAATTTGTATTCATGTGTAGTTGAGAGAGATGAGATGACAACTGGTTATGAGCTCGTTACAGGGATGACAGGATTCCCTTTTCTGGTGTACGGAGCCGACGAGTACACTCACTAGCAGACAAAACATCAAACCGATTTCTTCACAAAATTGTGGCGTTG
This sequence comes from Alloscopus bannaensis, assembly GCA_027743745.1. Classification (NCBI taxonomy): domain Eukaryota; kingdom Metazoa; phylum Arthropoda; class Collembola; order Entomobryomorpha; family Entomobryidae; genus Alloscopus; species Alloscopus bannaensis. The sequence continues at coordinate 35,868 of JAHZMW010004001.1, forward strand.
TACAATATCGTGTATTTGGCTCGGCAGGGTTTGCGCTCTTCCTGTCATTCCTTTACGTTTATTATTAGCATATTAAATGCACTGGTCAAAAACCCAGCGGTGTGGTACTCATTATTATTACTCGCAGAGTTTAACACATCAGCAATTGTCTTCCTGGTGAAAAGCGCCTTGTAAAATGAAACAAAGGAGGTGTCAACGGTAAATTTATGCTTATTTATACAGATTTGTATCCAGTTTTCAGCAGATTTACCGTAGATTCACCAGAATCAGTGAAAAATTGTAGTGCACCTCCATTGAGTTTCCCTCTGATATTTTCATTTTGTGAAAACATACTTGTAGCACCTCTGGGAAGCCGTGCTCACCTTTGTTTACCGGGTATACGTGTTGTATTGTATCAATGTTGTCAGAAGTCCTTCTTCACTATACAATCCTAGTACATGCAAAGAGTATTTAGACAAGGACTCTTTACACTCCGCGTAATTTGTTTTGTACTGGTTAAAAAAAGGGTCCACAAAAAGTAATCAACTGTAGTGTCGAAGAGAAAGTCAATGTCTCAAGTGACTCGCTCCCTCTGCACAATACTAATATGTATATGGTTCATTTAAAGACAAAACAATCAAAATCCCCTTTCCCCCATCTCTATCCCTGCAACTTATCTTTTCGAAAGATACTTAAAGTTCCAAAGTTGACAACTGGCCATACATTTCTCTAAATTTTAGGCTGTACTGTGGTGAAAACTTGTGTACTCTCACCTCTATTTTCATCAAAGCATGGTTTGTCTAATTTTGTCCGTAAATATTTTTCCTTGTCAAATACCTTGGCCAAGTTTTTTGCTAATCGCTTGATGAAAAAGTACGGAAAAACAACAACTCTAGGAAACCATCGCATCACACAAGCTAGCTGAATGTATCTTTTTGTCTATGCATGCATCAACATGAAAGGAGATTGAAAAGCAGCGTCTCTCTCTCTCTCTCTCTGCACACTTTCATATCACATTACAAAACTGGGGTTGCTGCCGGTGGCTGTGTGACGTGTGTGTTTGTGCCCACCAAAGGAAACCAATGAGCTTTGCAAGCTCTTTCTCGTCGCTCTCTCCAACTTTCCTTTCATATTTCCCTTTGGGGTACAAGCTTTTCCAGTGCATGCACACACGCACTTGATAAACAATATAGGAGCTGGTGTTCGTACCATGGAAAAGCGTGGCTTTTCCTCATCATCACAAGAGGTAAAAATACGGAGAGAGAAGTTAGATACACGAGGAATTCATTCCTTCATGATGGTGATGAACAAGATGAGATGAACACATCACGTCGCATTACTTTCTCCGCTTTTCTTTCAGATGCACACAACCGCAATAGGGGTCTTGCTCGACTCTATGTGCTCACGGTGTAAATAGTAATAATGTGTAATCCCTCCAAAACTTGCCGTTATTTGTATAGACAAAATGGAGCCGCGCGTAAACCTCTCTGGTAGATATGGATACCATTTTTCGAAACTTTTCAGTCATCTTTCACCTTTGGCTGTCGTGCCTTCGCTTATGAACTCAGATTCGCTTTTGCAACAAAGGAACATAATATGCCCAGCTTTTGTTGGTTGGGTGAGAGACAATCTCTTTTTTAAAGTTATCACAATACCAGATGTTGTGCATCATCAAAATCATTTGTTGGAGGGTTTGGTGATATAAAGAGTAAAGCCAATTGAAAAGGAAGTCTCATATAAACTGATTCGCACGCTCTTTCTCGCAGTAACAACACGTGGCTTAGTTTTTGACAGATCAGCCCGATACAAAATAGCTGACTCATTCTACAAATATATTTTATCTGGAGTTTATTCCAAAATTCGGCGCAGCACAAGTCCACACGGAAGTCTGGCAATGATTGAACCGGATTCAAGGCCGACAAATAAACAGGGAGATTAAGACCTCAGTAAAGAATCTACTAGTGAGGACAAGTATTTTTCATTCTTCAATTTATTGACAGAAGGCGTGAACGTATTTGAGATCAATAAATATGTCCCGTAACGAACATAACAAGTGAATGATTTATGAACTGCATACTCACAATTGACACTGAAGTTGACGACCAAGTAAATGGAGCTAATACGTGTGTGGCATTTTTACACTAGGACGGGAAACATTAAAAAATGTGCATGTGCACCACCAAAAAATTTATCTGCTCAAAGTGCAAATAGCTGTAAAAAAGTTTTATGTCCTTTTAACAACAGCTTTTACTACTTCGCAAGTTCTTTTTTCTATTTTGTCATCCATTTTATTTTGTCAGACTCATTCTCCTTGCTTTATTTACAAATTATATTTGCACGGACAGGAAAACTTTTGCGAGAATTAGTTATGCTTGAGTGTTATCCTGATTTTTTGTAAACCAGTCCTTGCAACCTTCGCTCCATTGAACTGACACAATGGAGCGAAAGGTGAAACATCGGATCGAGACTCGGCTAATAACTTTGGCTTCCTTTTTTACATTGTAACAAAAATGTATGAAAATACTATCAAAATTTGTATGTATTTGGCCGAAGAGAAGAAGTACTTTTTGTTAGTAAAAAAACTTTCTCCGTTGATGTAAAGTTCTCCAACCAAATAAGAATTTTCTTTCACAAATAACTGTCAGAGAAGCGGGCTGTGATTTTGTTGGTGGCTATTATATGCATGCGAATAAAGCATTCAAATCGTTATTTAGATAATTATTAGAGGCGTTCGGAATAACAGCCGTTGTATTTCGTATTGAGCGGAAGCCTGTGGAACGACGAATTTGTGGGAAGCATTTTGCCAAACGACTTGCCTTTCACTCATTAATTACGACGAAGTACTCGTGCCTTTATGTGGAAAATGTGACAATCACTATGGCTTCAATTAAGGTAAACAGCAGAGAACATGTATACTCTGAATAGCTTTTAATGTCATTCCTTTGATTACAAATAAGAGGTAGAAAACTATTTATTTTGAGGAAAGTCCCGACGGACGTCTGTGCTGCTACTGTGATGAAGAATGTTTCAGAGAGAGAACTGAGACGCAGTGTGCTCGCTAAGGTGTAGCAGTCTAACAAATCTCACAAGTTGAGTTGACTTGAAGCATTACACAATGTGCAGACGTAGGAACACAGTTTCTCTTGTTCGAAAATCAATGACGACTACATTCATAAAAGTGTTTGCTTTGTATTCCTGTGAATTTCACTCCGACAAAGCGAGTACTCGCTTACATTTCCATATTTTTGCATGGGAGACTTTCAGCGATTTGCATGTACTTCTGTGAGCAGACAATATAAACATTAATAATATCTTCTTTTGACAAATCGTTATCCCAATACAACCGATGGAAATAAAATAAATGTCGACTGTGATTTCAAATACTTTATATTGCTTATATGTGGAGCCTGGGTGTCTGGAATATGTGATTTGTCTTGCATGTCTGGATTTTGATCAATTCAAGATAATTAGGCGGCTGGCTGGGTCTGAATTACAAATGCTGTGATATGTGAATGATCCAGTATCTTCAGAAGTAATCCTCGGATCTTACAAATTATAAACGTCTTCCAAACATAAAATCCTCTTGACGTTCGGTACTTTATGGATGAAACTTTATAGCAATTGTGGTCTTTGCAGACATACGAATTTAAAATACGAAATATGTAATAGCATATTTAGTAACTACAGACAATATAATAGATCGTGTCTCGATTTGTAACCAGCGATTTGCCAAAAAAATCTTTTTAAAGTTGCTATGTGGAATACGTCAACGACGTATGTACCTTGAAATCTCGCAATCAAAAATAGAAAGCAAGTTCTTATAGCGAGACTGGAGAGGAAATAAAAACCTGTTGTGATCTGTTTAAAGACTGATTTTTTTTACCCCCAAAAAAGTCTATTGTGTTCCAATACTTATGCTTTCCCGCAAATTATACACATTGCACAATAAGGGCTTAGAAAAACGACAAAAGTTTGGAAACTCTCTTTGGAAGCATAAAAAGTAGGCCAATCCTCAACTCCGCATAAAATTGTCATAATACTGATAAGCTCGCAACTGCATGAAGTGTGCTTTCTACATATTTCGGGTAGACGGGTCTACGCTAAAAATGATCATAATACATTTCACATATTTATCTTGAATAAAATATTAAAATAGCAAACTATGAATTTCTAATTTCAAACGAAGGCCTGTTCAAATTTCAAGAAGAATTGTAAAACAAGCCACGTTGTCACAGTTTCCTTTAGCAAACACGGTTAGTATAGTGCATGCAGCGTCAGGAATAAGTGCAGTGACATTGGCAATGCGACTACTTCAATAACCTCAGCCATACATCATTGGCGACCAGCACGAAAGTAGTAAATGGTATTTCAGGAGTTTGTACAAGAAGTCTCGTTTCCCTCCAGACAAGCTACACAGACAGGAAAAATGAGCATTTACCGTGTGACTCGTGAACTCCAGTGAAATAAATATTTAACGACGGTTCTACCGCTTACTAAACCAAACTGACTTCATTTCGGACTCAGAATGGAAGGAAAATCTTGAAAAGGAAAGGAATAGGTAATCTTGTTAGTGCATTGCATGAGCTCACAATAGAATCTGATGTAATCCATAATCCATGTGCTTCAAAATCAGCACTGACATGCGAAAGTAGAGGGTAAAACTCAAAGTTTTTGCAAGTGCATTTTGCACTTTATGTTTCGTAGAGAAATCACTGCGGATTCTCATTATGTGCAAGGCAAAACCAACACTGCACAGATGCCGCTCACAATAAATCTAATTGCTCTCACAATACCAGTATTCACTGCTTTCTCTCGAAATCAATATTTGTCTACCAAATCCCGTCAGATGGATGCGGCAGGTTGGGACACACAGAAACAGGAAATACATTTGTCATTTGGAAGAAAATGTGTGCATGACACTCGCATGTCCATTTTGTCGGGAGAAAAGTTCACTGACAATAAGTGACATGTTGTCAGAAAAAACATGAAAATAACATACAAAAGGAAACAAGAGCTTACCCCCACACACACATAGGTACATGCGACCTTTTCATCCATCATTTTCACATAAATTGTTTGCAACGTGCCACTTTCTCCTGTTGGTCTCGTATATAATGCCAACTTAATATGATGTCAATCTTCTTAAAGACAACTCTTTTCAAGTGATCCCTGAAAATCACGACAGTGGTAATCATCATAACCCGATCTTTCATTCACCCGTTCTCCGTCTTTTTTTCTTCTCAAAATGAATTCACTCCGTAATTGTGGACGACTTGTCACACAGTTTTGTTAATGTAGGGGCAGTCAACCACCACGACCATAATGTTGATGGCCTTACCCAATGTCCGTAAATCGTTTAACCTCAATGCCAATGAAACTGGCCAAAGCATGCGTCCACCCCACGAGGATTCTGGAGAATAAATTTGGATATCCGTACGTTTTGACGGGAGGATTGCTACAAAATATTGCCTGATCATGATTCTTGAAGATGTAGCCAATTTCCTTGTGTCATGTCATTTTCCAACGGAAAGTCCACAACCAGTTAGTCTCCTCCGGTAGGCATCCAATTTCTCCATTTTTTAAATATAAAAATCTACTCAAAATGAATGACGATTTTCTGCCCGGAACATTCACACAACTTCTTTTATGCATTTCATGAGAGAAGAAGAGTGGTGCCGGAGGACAAGTCATCGACGCGTCGTTTACCGCATTTACGGTGTGTCAACAGAAAGTCAGAGAGAAAATAGTAAAAACAAATCCCGGGATTGACTTGTGAAGAGCATTGCGAGCACACATACGACCAGCTAACATAACCCTTAATCCTAAGCACACATCCACGCAAACTTCTCAATTTTAACGACCAAATCCATGCAGTATTAACGTAAACCAAACAGGAAAAAAAGCCACACACTCGTGCGGCCTAGTACTCAGACGAGCATAAGAGACGCATCACTTGAAGCACGAGAACGAGATCAGGAAGTCATCTTTATGTTTGTCTTGCAAAAACATACTCTTTCCTAACATCATAGCTCTCCGTACAAAGTGCATGTCTTCAAGGAATTACGCTAAAAGAATCTGTGCTCTTTTGCTGACTATTTATGAGAAAAGGCTGACCACGAATAATGATGCTAATTAATGCTGATGATTTTGTAATCGGTATGTATTTACTACGCTCTTTGCATATTTCGGTTGCATACAGTGATAATGCAATGCGTAAAAATGAATTAAAATCTTTGACGAGATACCAACGCACACTAATATTATATAACGTTATTTGAGTATATTTCTAGCACATGAAACTGACTAACCCTTGCGGAATCCAAAGCATTTTTTTTTCTCTCTCTCCCGCTGTCTCTCTGGACAAGCCGAGGAACAAACATCAAACTTCTCCAAATAGAAGAACAATAATAAATGTTTAAAACGCAAAAGCGAGTGAAACCACCATATCTTTTGGCTTGTTTTTTGAACCGATATGTGGGATTTCGACACCGGCAATTTGCTACTCACATGGTAGTCATTGTAATATGGTGTCTGCTCAAATCGTTGTTCCGTCCGAATACTGGCGGACTAAATATTTATATGAATTTCTCTGTGTAAGTATTGAACTCGCTTTGAACCATGATTTTCACAGTTGACTGACACCACAACTAGCTTAGAGAAAACGGGAGGAAATGCCATCGATTTCATTGGCAAGTTTCACTAATGCGCCATTAATGTTTGCAACCAGTTTCAAGCAATAAGCAAAGCAAAAATGGGCAGCACTTTCTCTCGGCTCGCAATTCAACCGAGAAAGCACTACAAGAATTGACTTTTTTTTACCTCTTCAGTGACTTCCCGGGGCAGCTGTTTGATCTGTAATTGGCGTCCTCGATGAAATTTCCGTTTCAGCTCTTCAATCCTCTTTTCAACGGGATCACTGGAGTGAACCTCATCCACCCATGAAGCTCCAGTGGAAGCTGTGGCCACAACACTAGATGACCACAAATTATCTGCAGCAGCCGATATCAACTCACGGTCATAGCAGCCGAAACCACGAGGGGTGGCGGAAAATGCATCCGCCGGACCCGCTGCCATAATGAGTTTTTTTTGTTGGAACGACGTCTCCCAACTTTCCCCTAAACCACTTTTCTGTCTTTCCAATAAGCACTTTGTTACTCACTTTTAACAATCAAATAAAAAATATCCTAAAATATGTTGTGTAGAGCTTTTAGCCTAAAAGATGAAGGTCGTCCACGTAATAAAAGACCATGAAAAGAGTTACATTCTTGCGACTTTCTCCCAATGCCTTTCCACCCCTTCTCGTTTTCTCAGTAGAAAAAAACGGAATGACAATCAAGGTGGCGCGTCACGTAACGGCATTTCAGCTAATCCTGGTTGTCCTTTTACTGCGTCTACAAGCTAAATCCGGATTTATTGCACACATGAGTCATGCGCTGAGCATGAACACAGGAAACTTTGAAAAATTAAAGTCAGAGTGACGTCGCGTTTTAAACGTCTCACAAATTGTCCACTTTGCGAAAAACGATCCATACGTTCCCCAGCAACACAAATATGCTTTTCTCCGCTACAGTTCCCTCTTTTCGCGTCTTTGTTGTACACAATCTTAAAGAGAGGATGGTTGGATGAATCTTTTTGATTTTAGAAACACACGCTATTCCTTCACTCTTTCATAAATCTTGGCATAAATAGTTTGCAATGCAATCTCAGCGACGGCGAGTTCGGTGGTTTGAAGTGAGCAAAGAGCAAGTTCATTGCCTCACACAGAGTAACTTTCTGGCATTGCAAAATTCGCTGAAATTATTACCAAAGCGTGCGAGTGCGCTTCATTTACTAAAGAGCGTATTGTTTCAATGAGATACCCGAAGAAGTTGTGATCGCAAGCCGCGTAAATAATATTTCAACACATCCTTTCCCATACCTTTCTACAATTACCGCTCCAGCAATTACGCTTCAATCCGAAATGTGAGTTCAGCACAGGATGAGGTTTGCGAAATCTTCAATGAATGTTTATTTTGATGTCAACTCTTTCGACAGTACCTCGAACCCGTACTACCCGTCAGGACCTGTCTTATCAAAAGTCACATACATTGGTCATTGTACGCTGATGCAAAACATGGAGAAACGTCATTCGTCTCTGCAAACACAGACAGACTTACACAAAAGACAATTTTTTTTTCAGAAGGTTATCATACGCATAGCCAGCGAGAAGTAAGAGGGCAATAACTTGAGAGCACTCTGCAAGAGGTGATAACCGGTATTTTGTTTCATGCAATAACATCTCTCTCTACTCTACCCTCTTCATAATGCATACGACATAAAAAAGAATCAAAATATATCTCTCTCCCAGTCAAGCTGACATTTATAGAGTTTCGACAATCTGGAGAGAAAAATATAGATTGGTGGAAATGTTTAAGCGAGCATTTCCCTTGCTCCCTCACGTACACCACGAGGAAATCGGAGAGGATCTCGTCAGCTTGAAACTATTCAAAAGTCTTGGAGTGTGATAAAAGGGGCACACTGTATCGTATCCAGCAAGTGACACTTCTTGCACATGTAAAAATAGTGTAAACGGTTGTTGTATCAGTTCCAAAGAGTGTCCTTTTCCACACTCTCAATACTCACTGCCAATTATGTTCTTCTTCTGTCCAGCACCGTCTGCACACACATTGCGACATACGTACACGTGCACGAGCAAGCAGGAAGAATGAGAAGAGGCACACATCTCTCGATTCATTCACCAGAGTATAAAATCTTTCTACTTCCTGTGCTCACACATGGATGACGACGATGACATAACATGCACAAGTGGCTGACACATCAATAATAAAATATAATCATATCACTTTTCTTCCAATATGCCACCATCGTCGTGGTGCAGTTGGCTATTCAACCATTTCAAGAGAAGCGCGATGTACTGGTTTCCCTTCGTCTTGCATATTATCCAGTTTATTTCCACTGTTACTTCTACAAGAGTTTCTTCCTCAAACTATCCACCAAAATATTTACATGCAACATTGACATTCCTGTCAAGGGGAACACAAGTCCACGAAACGACTGTCATGTAAATTGTGTCATCAAAAATGACACTGACATTTGCAAACAATATACTGCGCAGAGAGAACAGGGCTATTATTACGTGACAGCCACACGAATGACACGTCTCTATTCTCCCCTGTCGTTCACACTTGTTCCTCCGACGAAAATAACTAGACAAGGACACAAAATTCCTGTACCCTTATATGTTTCATAGTTATCACGATTTTTTTGTCACTGCGATGACACAAGGGTCTGTCCAGCGACGAAAAGATGTAGTAGAGGAAGATCCAAAGGAAAAGAGAATAATGACAGATTTGATGCAAGAACTCTGGCAGTTCACGAATGTGATTGTTGTCTCGTAAATTTCAGCTCTTGGAACGTTTGAAAATTTGATGAAGGAGCAAAGTCAGAAACTTCTGAAGGGGTTAAGAGGACAGAGTTGCGTCAAGCGTTGTCGTCGTCGTCCTCCTTCTTCCACAAGGAAACGTGCAACAAGGAGCGCAACTTTGACGTAGAAGCTTGCTTACTGACGGACCGACAGCAACACACTGAGTTGAAATCCTTGCTGAAACCCGAAAGAAGTTGCGAGCGAGCAAGAGAGATATATAAACCTGGGTTTTTCTCTTCTGCAGGGAAACAAGATCATGCAATCATGAAGCCCCATGAAACACCTTTACCACACGAGACGACTCTATACGCTATTGGTTTCCACAAGCACGTATGTGGATTGTTCGCCGTCTTTGCGTATTTTCCTTTTGGTTGGGGAGCGATAGAGAAATGTTTTGCCTGCAAATAATATAATAGAGGTGCAAACACACAGGACATGATGAGAAGAACGTGTATCTCCATGAGAAGATTGTATGGTTTTGGTGTGCACGGATTGCAATGGAGAAACTGATTATAGTATAAGTCGCGCTGTTGTCACTTGCGTGAGAGACGAGCATTTTTTTCTGTTGTGCTCTTGCTACATGAGACAAGGTTTTAGACATTTCGCCTTTTCCCGTCGCCGTGTGGATCTTGTCTCTGTATTTTATTACATTCGCAACCACATTAACTGGCATTTAAAGAGGATCTACTGCACAATCCATAGTAATTTGAGCACGATATTGCGTTCTCTCTCTGCAACTCGTGCGTGCCACACTAATATGCCAATGACAACGTTGGCAAAGTTGTATCATGTAATATTGTTTCGTTGACTGGAGAATCTTGTTTTTTCTTGGAGATTATGAAAGCTTGACTGCTATGGCGAACACTTAAAAACGGGATTTCCGAATACTTGAGAAGAGCGAGAGAACAAAGGGAGAAATTGGTTTCGGGATGACAACAGGTGAATTTGACAACAACACAGTGGGCCTTTTTTCTGCCTCACTCCATGTCTTTTTTTTCCTGGCACCTGCTGCGCTCCTCTTATCCTCTGTGGTTTCACGGGGAGGAATGATTGAGATTGAATAATTTTGCAGGTTCTCTCCATCCACGTTTTCAAGGAATTAGCTCCCTTTCATTATGTACATTGAGAGACAGCCTAATAATCCGCGCAATCACGGGCTTGCCTCTCCAAAGCGTTTTACATATAGTGAAAAGATTAGGACGATGGATGGTTACAGTCAAATTAGGGATGACCTGTAAACGTGCTGACTGCATTCCTGTGGAGTCCACGCAAAGCGCAAGAGGTATTAATAGGCAGCTTTGCAAACATCTCGAGTCCAATGACATTGTTGTGGGAGAGATTATTATGAACTTACGAGCGGCACAAACATGCATGTAACCACGAAGGTGTTCCTGTGGCTGCTAAATAAGAGGACCCAGCTCCGAGTGAGCTTTGCTAATTAAACCCCTTTTCATTTTCGGATTACACCTGTAGGCCATTTCTTTTGAGGATCTCGCAAGCATTTCTCCTCAGCACATGCATACGCAAGAAAATTCACAGAGTTATACATTTTTTAAGCTGTTCTCCTCTCTCCGTAAATCCGCTCGTCGTAAGTGTAGCAGGTTACGTTGCGCGACATGATTGGAGAAGAAGACAGTCAATTATGAAGAAACGCTTTAATTTCAGGTTGAGATTGTAAATTTGTGAGGGGCTGATACGATGCTTGCCCGGAGAGCAGCGAGCAAGATGTTTCCTTGTTCCAACTTCCCCCAGCCTTGGTAAAGTGGGGAGAAGGAGAGGTTTGTTTTGTGAAAATTGGAGTTATGTATTTTGCTCCAATGAAAGAATGAGCTCTCCGAGAGTTCGCATCATCAAGATGCCCATTTGTTTAGAGCTGTAGTTATGTATGATTACGCTTGAGATGAAAGTCTTGTCAGCCATAAATACGAAAAAGCTGTATACGAAATCAAGCACCACATGATGATCATCGTAGAGACAGAGAGGTTCTGCTGGAAACTAATTGACTCCTTTTTTTCTGTATACACACCTTAAATTTAAAATCACAGAGCGCATTCCCTCTCAGTTATGGCATAGCCAGCGATGAAACTACGTGATAAATCATATAAGTTCACCCAACCACAAAGCTATCATTTGACACTTTTACTTGGCTCGCACTAAAATGCCTGAGCACAAAATCTTCTCGCATTATATCCCTTTCGCGTTTCAAGTTTACCGAGAAGTAGAAAACATAATATTATGCGAACACCTTTATACACACTTTGCTCCTCGAAATCCACTACATCACCATATCAACATCTTCTTCATCATATGGAAGAAACCTTGCAATTGCCACGGCAAGGCTCCTTCGTTTCAGATGAGAAATCCAAGAATAAATAGCAACAGCTGCAAGCTCCTCTTTCGGCCTGCTTGCTTTCAATTTCGAAAACGAGATTCTTTCCTCTCAAAAGCATATCATCAATATCACCACATGCAAAAGAAAAAGGAGGTATGTATACATGTTTTTCAGTCCATGTCAAACCGGTGATTTTTGCATACCTTCACTCAACTCTACAACCGCAAAAAAGCGTTTCTCTTACTGAAGAAAACAATTTTTCAACCATCACCATCATCACACAACACTGCTGGACGTGAGTGAAGAAGCATGGCTTAATAATTCTCCTAATTGTGAGCAGTCCACAATGCTGAGATGGTCTTAATAAAACGAAGAGTGCAATGTATGAAGTTCAAGCAAAAGAGTTTTTTTGATATACCTACATGATATATTGTAATATACCCGTATTCGCTGATGAGCCTTATTTTGGGCAAGCCATGTATGATGTGTACAGGGAAATCAACTTTGTATGAAATAAATGTAATGTGATGCAACACATTACGATACGGTGGTGGTGTGGGGATGAAGTGAGTGGAGGAGAGCCACCACAACAGGTGTTGCCCGTGTGTTAGGTACCACACCACAAGAAAAGCCATACACTTGTTACTCTTCGCTGTCTTCGTCTTCAAAACTCTTCTTGTCTCTGTTGTCAAGAGACTTACGGGAAGGTGGTTTTTTGCGTTCTGCTCTTTTACTTGCTCATTCTTCGTGTTTGGCAATGTTGCATTGTGTAGACAAATAGTAGTACAATATAGCATACTATAGGAGCGTGCACGTCTTTGTAAGTCATCATCGTTAGCTTGAGCTTGTATATACGTAGATTTTTTTTTGTTGAAAATGTTCATCCAACTCAGGTAATGGAACTGCAGAGACTCTCTGTTGAACCTCTTCCTAATGGTTATTCCCCTCTTCTTCTTGTGGTCATTCACATTTGCGAAAGAAAAGGAGTTCCTTTGATATCAAGATGGTAATAATGCGATGATGCACTGGCTGGATCAAGGAATCAAAGGGGTTCTGCAATATGTAACTCTCTCAATGGGATGAATGCTTCGGTACACAGAATGAAGGACATGCTTTGCCAGAAAAGGGAAGCTCGTCAAGTTCCTGTACGCATCTCCGTCTCTCGCTGGTTCTTCCACAGAACCCAAATGTACGGAAGGGAGATTGAAGAAACGATAAAAAATGAAAAAAAGCTTAATTACACTGAGCATTTTTTCCGGTGTATCAAGATGAAGTTTGTCAGGAACATGTTATATTTACAAGGAGTACATGATCAGATGGGATTTTCGGTCCTTTGATGAGACGGATGGGAATGTCTGCCTACGTTTGCGTGTAGATTCGCAATGTCGTTGCCTGAAATAGATGGAAATGGTTCGAGCTCTACGTTTGGTATGAAAAGGTATTCACAATATCCGCATTCCTTCCTTTTTATTATTTGATGAATTTTACCACACATTCGGAAGTTAACTCGCATTTCTCCTGCAACAATTTTTCTGACTCAGAAACCTCAACTCTGAAACTGTGGGGCAAACCGCTAATCGTTGTAAGACATTGCTTGCACATCTACAGTCAAGTTTAACACACGTGGAACCGTCATGAACGAGTCTTTCAATAACTTTTCCTAAACAGGTAGTTTGATTTGTTGAAATATGTAAGTGATGAAGTAGCACGTTTGAGCGCTTTCAATATCAGGATCAATGACTTGGCTCGACTTCCACAGATTGGAAAGAGGCCCGATCCAACGGGTGTCGGTGAAAACATTTTTGAAAACTCAGTTCTCGAACTGCATCTTGTGTACTGCTGAATGACGTTATGTTACTCTGTGTGCGCCACAGGTTTTTGCTTGATAACACTGATCGTGCTCTCGGAAAACACGACAGTTCAGTAAACATTGCAAACATATTCGGATAACACAGGACACGTTCGAGTGCATCTGTAGCGAATAGTTGCAGTCTTTGGATGAATTTTGCAAAATACATTCATGCATGCCCATCTACACCAACGATGTTTCTGCAACGTGGTACAACTTCAGACGAGTTTCTTCCAAATTGTACCATACTGCGGACTGCATCTCTCCAAACGTTAAACTAGTATTTTCACAAATGCCAAAAATAACTTGAAAAGTACGAAAAAAATCCTTTTCACAATTCCGATGTCTATCTCGTATCTTATTAGCATACGGCAATTATGCTCTATTTCAAACAAATATACATTATACGCCAGCCGGTGTGAACTCTACGTCGCAGTTGTAAATACACATACAGTATTTTTTATAAACAAGATCGTTTCGTTGATTCTTTAGAATGCTCCATGCAAATATCCTTGGTACATTAATCTAGTACTCAGTAGATATGTACAAAGTACATGGGGAGGCCTCCAGTGAGCCTGGATTGTGCATTAAGGTGACTGATTGTCAGAATCAAGATGTCTGTTGAGACACGTGTATGGTGACGATTTATGACAGTACGCAACCAAAGGTTTCCACTCACTCAAAGAGGATTCAAACTTGGTTGTACCAGTGTACATGCTCCATGCATTTTACTGTCACGTCACCGTTCGCTCGTCGTTGAGTTCGCAAGTAATGAAAACATGACATCGATGTCGTCGTAACCTTTACTCCGACATTCGAAAGAAGAGAAGGTAATACGCATATTGTAGTACATGAAGAGGAACTGATAAGCAAAAGACAACATTTAGTACACATATTACGCATATATACATATTATATGACTTCCATTAGTCTCATTTTCCGCGTCTCCCATTTCCACCACACGACTCATTCCACTTTAAGAGATCTTTGAAGTTGCACGCATTCGTGCTGCATCGGCATGAGTTTCAAGTCAACCATTATGTACTGCTGCCTTCTCATCAGCTCTTTCCGAAGAAATGGCATACACTCTTCTCGGACGTATTATTCGTATATCGGAGTACAGGCTCACAAAGTAAGCAAATTTAACCTGCATCAGCTCCATTTTGCAAAAAAAAATCGAGAGAAATGGACTCGAGTGCCAAAAAGTCTCATCTGATATACGGTTGTATGCATATTGTGTAGCTCTGCAAATATTTTTCGAAGGGCTATGACACTCGGTGTTGCAAAGAGTTTGTATCTTCGAGTCAACTTCACTCTTTCTCTGACTCTGACACATACTCCGTTTGTGAAGACAAGTCTTTGAACGTGTGGTAGTGGCATGTGAGTTTCCAGAAACATCAATTCCCTTGCCCTTTCCTTCTGTGAGTGGACAAAGGTTTCACAGTTTTTCATGCAGAAGTTATTGGAAAGCCAGGAGTAGTAATGGCAGTGTTCCACTTTTGGAACGTTCCGAAACGTTTATTCGTTCCGTTTTG
>JAHZMW010004002.1:0-15302 GCA_027743745.1 Alloscopus bannaensis
CTCAGTACTCACCACCGTCGTACAGCCCACCTTCGTATGACTACCCAAGCTATTCGCCACCTCAGTACTCACCACCGTCGTACAGCCCACCTTCGTATGACTACCCAAGCTATTCGCCACCTCAGTACTCACCACCGTCGTACAGCCCACCTGCGTATGACTACCCAAGCTACTCACCACCTCAGTACTACTCACCACCGGCATATAGCCCGCCGTCGTATGACTATCCAAGCTATTCTCCACCCGCATATCCTTCTCCTAGCTACAGTCCACCAAGCTATCCAACCCCATACTATCAAGGCTAGTCATTACTCATATTGATTTAAAATTGTGATGTTAACTTATTGTTACCAATTGGTGTGATATGATTCGGGTTTGTTGAGAATTAAAATTGGTTATTGTTGTTACCTTATCTTTTATATCTTATTGTTTAACTAATCACTTTTTTCTCTCATCTCTATCCAATGCTCGCATTATTCAGTGAATATTCATTCATCAAACCAAACTTTATCTAATATATTGTTTAACTTACAGACTTGGCCTGTTTTTGCACTTTCCAATCATGAGCACAGCAACTCTGCTTAGATACATATTTGCACTACATGCGTCCATAAGGTCGACATAAAGAATCTATGCATACAACACAGTCTGGACTTCACATGGAATTCGTGTAATTGCCATTAATTTGATTGGCTCATCATACCTACAATTTCAACTACTATTGTCATGCAAAATAGCGTAATTGTATGATATTTTTCGTTGATGGCACGTTCATCATTACGCCTTCAAGGTGGAATAAAAGGTAGGCACGTACTAGGTGGGCTGCATGGCATGAGTTGATACTAAAATGATTGATATAAAATGAATCAGCATTTTTTACTAATTTGTTCATCATACGTTCTCTGCAGTAGACAAAAGCGAGCGATCAAGGTTCAATCAGATTTAATTAGAGATTTATAATTAGCTTACAACCCGCATCAAATATTTACCCTCACCAATTTTGAAAATTGGAATATTCTGAAAATGGTCATGTCATTCATGTCAATGAAGGACAACAGTTTAGAAGTAAGTTTTGTCACGGTATAGCCTACAATATATTCTGGCTCGGAGAAGTTGCTGGCTTTAGGAATTAGAAAATGGTCATTCCCAAAAACCTCGTGATGGTTTCGGCCATATCCTATCCACCTCCAAACCCACACAGCTTCACCTGTGATACCCCTCAAAAGACAAAGGACAGAAAGCTGCCACCTGAGGTTGAAGTGGTAATGAAAGCCATGTATAAACTGATGCGACTTCCTAATCGGATCGCCCTAATGCTGGGAATGCAGGTATTTGTCGGGGCAGACAAGGACAATCCCGGAGTGTATAACTTCAACATTTGGGGATGGCCTGCAGTTTTCATGGGCTTCCGGATCGTATCGGTCTCTATAATTGCATATTTCTTCTTCTCACACAGAGAGGAGTACGCAAAAATGTTTGGAGGGTGGGGGAAGACGGAGCAGTTCTCTCACGCCACGTCTTTTGTCACAATTGTACTGAGTGACATTATCTGTTCTACCCTCACCATGGGGCATAGGGAAAATCTGCGAACCTTTCATTCTAAACTTATGTCATTTATTGCTGAGGTCACCACCTTGATCTCATCATGCCGAGAAGGATGTTGCTACCACGGACCCTCTGAGTATCTGAAACAGTTGGCTCTGGCTCAGGGGAGAATCTTCTCAATGGTTTACGCAATTCTTGTCCTCTTCATCGTGGCGCTTTCTTCCTCCCTATATATCACGATACCGGAAGGCATCAAAATCGCGGAACAGGAAGGTTACTCCCCTCAACTCGTCTGGACACTGCCCTTCATCGTCGTGTTTTTTACGACAATGCACACGCTGAGGCAAGTGGCCTACTACGGGATCATCAGCGTCTTCTCCGTGATATGGTTCGGATTAATGATCCTGCGGGACTTGATAAGTCGCGAGGTAACGGACGACCACAAGCACCTCACCACCACCGAGAAAGGTGAATCCCTTCGCGGACCTGATGACCAACAGAAATGGGAAACAAAGAGAGAGGCCAGAATCAAAAAGTTGTTGGATCTGTTTAAAGCGGGTGGTTGCCTTATTGAGCAAATTAACACTGATTTTCAGTGGGTGCTCATTGTCGGCACTGTCACCCTCATGATAACCATCTTGTCTGGGTCCTTCCAGTTTTGTATATGGTCTAATTCGAATGTCGCACTCATCTTTGCGTCGACCCTTGCCGGTGTGGTCTCCAACGGGCTAACATTCTTTGCATTGTGCACTTGGTCGTCAGCAATTACAAAGCAGGTAAAGAAATATTTACAGAGTTCTGGTTCACGGATTGATGTACTCAAATTTTGCCTTGGCATTTCTACATTAGGCAAAGCTTTGCATGGTGTCCCTTCGTGACCTTGGGGCAACTGTGGTAAGCAACAGGGCATTGTACCAGAAAATTTTGATGTGGCACATGGAAGGGACGGTTCAACCCCCTTCAATTAGCCCGGGATACTTTTTTACCCTTCGGAGACGACTTCTCCCTTCGGTACACATATTTAAAATTAAATAATAGAAAACAATTAAATACACTATCAAATCCATTCATCTTTCCTAATTTATCTTGTGTTGGATATCTTCAGTTATTTATGCATTCCTACTTCTTTTCAGGTGGTAGCAATGATGATAACGTACCTTCTCGTTCTCGTTCAGTTTCAACTCAAGGATGAGCTGGAGGAAAAGGCAAGAGATGGGCTGCAAGCGTTAACAGAATATAGGAATCACACCTAGTATTTGCATACATTTCATTTGCTTATCAATCCAATCAATACGTACTCTAGGTACAGACCAGGTACTCTGTACGGTTGTCCTTGCAATCTGTCTCTGTGCTTTAAAGGCTTTTAGAGATTGTAGTAAATTGTAATAAAACCAACGAACGCTAGAAAATTTCTCTCCACATTTTTTTAAACCATCAAGACATCAAGCTCACAACAATAAATTATTATGAAAGGTTGACAAAATGTTGAAAGGAGGTGGTATCACTATTTTCATAAACCGTGACTCCAGCATTAAATTACAATTAGGGTACGACGAATTGCACTGGCTTTCGAGTTAAAAAATGCAGGGAAAACTTCTTTGTATTTCTATTGAGTTTTTCAAGAACTCGTGAAAGGGCTGCTTCATGCATTTACATATGTATGTATGTATAACATGTATAAAGAAATTTAGTTATTAATCTGTTCTTTCTCTGGCTGACTGAATTTGTGGAGGTACAATGCATTATGGAAATGAAGTTCTGTTTCTTTAGGGGTTCGATGCACGCCACGAAGTGTGACGACAAATTGTCATCACAGTGAAGGAGTTGTATTCGTAGGTATATACCTCATCCATTGACGGGGAGGACTCATGTCACCACCAGTATTTAGAAACCGTGAAAATGACCTTCCGGAGAAGTGATTCAGTGTTGCTTCAGTCTCTGGGAGTTTTCCTATTTGGAATCTTGATCTTCTTTGCGGTTGTTTGCAATGGTAAGCTAAATTTGGAAAAATTTGTGAATGTACCCCGTTCACATTCCCGCGTTAAGACAAGTGTCGCCCAGATAACTTAATAGGCCACTAAATAACGTTATGTTGTAGGATACTCTGATCCGCAACCACCGCCGCCACCAGCATATCAACCTCAGTACCCTTCACCGCCACCGCAAGAATATCAACCTCAGTATCCTCCCCCTCCACCGCAAGAATATCAACATCAGTACCTTCCTCCTTCATCGCAAGAATATCAACCTCCTTACCCTCCCCCTCGACCACAAGAATATCAGCCTCAATACCCACCCCCTCCACCGCCGCAGCAAGTATATCAACCTCAGTATCCTCCCCCTCCACCACCAGGCCCCTATCAAGTCTATGAAGATACACCTTACAATGCCATAACCGTATGCAACAGAAATTTTCTAATCGCCATCGCACATATATTTTTGGTCTCATTGTTTCATTTAATTTGTTATAGTATCTCGAACTTAATACATCCTACCATTGTGGTGTGATTCCTGAGACAAACTATGAACTATACCGGAGAACTTCAGACCCTTACGAAGTTGCCGACATTGCTCCCTACGGAAAGTACCCTTGGATTGTTCTAATCCTTTACTATGACGTATGTCTACTACGCTTCTTATTATTCTACGCACAAAAACTTGTTTTTTATATTTACGTATACGTATTTACTTATGATTTTTTTGTGATGCAGAGGGTGATCTGCCAGGGTACGTTTGTTCACGGTAACTTGGTACTGACGTCCTCCAAGTGCATTTCAGAATATAGGAGTTTAGAATACTACAAGGTGCGAATTGGGGACTGGGACCTCCTCACCGACTACAATGAGTATGAAAGTTACAGAGATCGCGAGCTTCGAATTTGCTCAAGACATCCTATCTCCAAGAAATATAACAGTAAAGGAGGCGGCTATGGAAATTATGGAGGATATGGGAGCTATGGAGGATATTATGAGTCTGATGGCTACTCTGACTTTATCCTCATCAAGCTGGACTACCGCCCGAACTTTAACCAGCTTCCTCAAGTGAAGCCTCTCTGCCTCCCAAAAACTTATTCAAACTATGGTGGAGCAAGCTACTCGTACTCTGATACAAGCTATAGCGTATGTTGGGTAGCAGGGTGGTACGGTTCGAAAATTACTTCACTCTCCAACGTTAGTACCACCATATTCCTATTAAAAAATTCAAGTTCAATAACTTTTCGGTGAATTAACATTAAGTGAATCTTTTGTTCTCTCTTTAACAGCATCCGCAACCCCAGAAAGTGCAGTACAAGGACGGTTATTCATACGGCGGTCGCCATGCGGGAAGCTACCAAGAATACTACGAAGGCTATGACCGCTCCATGATCCAGAAGCGAGCCAAACTAGAACTGGTCAAATGCCCTTACAACAAGTACAGTTACGGGTACTCCGACTCCTCCCAAGTTTGCTTCATTGGGGTCGATGGGTACGACGCGTGCGTGGCCGAGAAGGGGGCAGGTGTGTTTTGTGTAGTTCGGGAGAAGAGAGACTACGGTTATGATGCAGGTTTCAACAACTACAACAGTCCAGACTACGGTGGCAACAACTACTACGATGGAGGCAGAGGAAATAATGACTATTACATCCCTCTAGATTCCTCGAGTGAGGTACAAAGCTATCTTCATCCAGACTACGAACCTTCATCTCGATATGATAACCATGAGCCTCATGACCAATCGCTGTACCAAAATTCCATCAGGTAGCAATAATCATAGAAACGTGTAGCTTGATAAGCAATTATCATTTCCGCAATTTTTACAGCATTTTTTTTTAAATTTCAGAGCTTATCCATCTACAGCCAAGTCATATCGATACCGAGCCGTTCTCTACGCAGTAGTCCAGAAGCCAGCCAAATGTCGCAGAGGAAACTATGACTCTTACTCCCATTACAGAAAATCGACACATAATTATAACCGAAAGTCTCAACCGCTGGTTGCAACAAAAATTGACTACGATGCTGTTGACGGCATTGTGGACACGCTGTGGACTCACGGCTACGATGAATCTTGCCCTTTGACACATATCAGCTACAAGTCGGCAAAATCCTATAAATACAACTACTATTTTGGCACTTACGGTTATCCTCGCCAGTCACACAAGCATAATAGATACTCAAGTCATTATTACTAGATAATTTATAAAATAATTAATAATGTTAAACCATGTTTTCAAACTAATCTAGTCGATTAGAGGGATCCAATATTGATTTCAAAGATGGCTTAATTTTTTAAAAATTAAAATATCGTGCCGAAGAAGATGAAGCGAACCAAACGTTTCTTGAAATAGTAAGCATAAAAACAAAAAATACACTTAAAAAACTGTGAAAACCGTTACTCAAGCTGTTCACTTTAGGACAAAGTATGCGCATAAAATGGTCATAAACTTAGCATCCGCTCTCTTTAAAATTAATTCAGTCTCAATCTCGCGTTCCTTATAGTTCCTCTCGTTCTCGTGATCTGGTTTTGTAGCTCGCACAAAGCATTTTGATAGGCGAACAATAAAATAATCTTGTGCAAGTGCCCAAGAATAAACCAATCGTTATTGAATAGTAATATGTCGTCAATCGCTGATGGACTGGGGTATTGTGACATTTCGGAAGGTTTGCAATCCTCCGGTAGTTGTGGGGTGAATCGTGTATTAGGGTCGTCGTCAAGCTTATTGAGCACCTTGCTTCTTGCGACGTCGGTGGCAAGACCTGCGGAGAGTTTTATTTCCTTCATATCCCTCCAATCAACCTACGCTTGGTACATGAAGTTGTCGCAGTTCGAGACTGTATTCCTATCTTTGATTATGCTCCAGGTAAAGTCGCCTTTTCAATTTTCACCTCTACACCCAAATACAGCTTTGCTCATACCTTATTCAGCGGCAATGTGTACACAGATATGTTTCCTGAGGTACCTGGAAATTTTACCTATAAACGTCAACAACTTCTTCCTCAGTGATCCATCAGGGCGTCGTCGCAAAAAGAGGAGCTTCTGGAAGGCCAAAGGTTTCGACTGCGATCGGGACGTGCTGATTAGTTCTCTTTTAAAAGTATGATATGTTCCGTAATGCAAGTACCCGTCCTTCTCTC
This sequence comes from Alloscopus bannaensis, assembly GCA_027743745.1. NCBI lineage: Eukaryota > Metazoa > Arthropoda > Collembola > Entomobryomorpha > Entomobryidae > Alloscopus > Alloscopus bannaensis. Next base: position 6,658 of record JAHZMW010004002.1, read on the forward strand.
TGAACTTTGTGCATTAACTTATAACGGCAATTTGTGTGGAAACCGTGAACATGACTGATGCTTGTAACATCGCGGTGTGTGGTGACATTCATAAATTTCTTTGAAGGTTCTCAAGAAGGTGGATGAAGGAAGTTGTTTTACGAAAACGTTGTGTGAGCTAGAATCTATGTCCAGGCATGACTACCATTCCAAGAGGATGCCAACTGGGGTGCCCACTGAAACTCGGAAGCTTTTGACAGCCCTCAAAGTGTAAGTAAATATAATCGGATTAAAATCCACTAGCTGAATGTGGAGTCACAGACTAAACATCATTGTTACATTAGCCTATCAATGACTAGTCTATCTGACTCATTGATATTGAATTTTCAGGTCATCAAAATATCGGATAGCCACACAGTCACACCACAATTATTATGCTAACGATCCGCACGACGCTGCCCTCAATGACAACTTGTCACTGTCCTCATCGTATTGTAAGGCCTTGGACGGATTGGAGCAGTACGAGGAAGCCGTGCGTCTCGGCAGCTCAACAAATTACTCTAATTCCACTCTGTGCGAAGACAGGTACTCCGCTTGTCCGTTAACCGCTGGCGATATTGAAGCCTACATTGGGACTCTGATTGATGCTAATTTCCTCTGAACATGCAACACACTGTTACATCCGTCATAATGAGCTGACTTTGAACTGTGCTCACAAACATTTACACTGTATTAATTGCACAACCGATATTTTTATGACTTTCTCCTACTTCACCTTGAAACATTAAAGAACGGGACTTGTGTAATTAGTTTGCTGTAGCCTTCATTATACACGACTCATTCGTTGCCCAAAACGCTTTTCTCGTACCCACTTTTTTGGCACACTCATTTGTGCACAATTCAAAGACGAGGTCAACGCATCATTATGGATTTTGCGTGCTTAACAAGCTTTTGTCCGGCACCTGGACCACATTTGGGCAATGAAGTTCAGCTCACTGCTGGAGAATTCAAATTGAGTGCATTATTCCTCCTTTTGGGACTCCACGGCAAGGGAGAAGCTGTCATTACAAATGTGTCGGTGATCCAGTCGTGGCGTTGGTTCTTCCAAATGTCTCCCTTTGAGAGTGTCTTTCTAGCACTGATTATTGGTCAAGTGGGATTCAATTTCAAATTGAGACGCATCCCAAACAAAGAATATGAAGATAACATACCTTAATTTATAATCATGCATCTTGTAGATTTTTATTTTAGGCGTTCTCGGAATTTTACCCATAAATCTCAACGAGTTTTGGCACCAAAACCCAGCCGGTCGTAAGAAGCGGAATGTGCCCCCACATGTTGCACATGCGACAAAGGAAATTGCCTTTAAACTACTCAAGGTAAAATGGAACTAGCATCATTTTCAGTCCTAAACCTTCCCCTATTTGCTCACCAAGAATAATTTGTTCCTCTGAGAAGCGGAGAGTTTTTCTTTACCTTGTGCCAAATTAGCTCCAGCAATGTTGATACAGTTTTACTACATAAACGTGAAGCTTTGTTGAACGCGTAATATTGCATCCTTTCACAAGTACTTTTCTTTTATAATTCTTTTGTTTATATTACAGCTATATAAGAAACTGGATCAGAATGAGTGCGGCTTTAGAGCTTTGTGTGAGTTGCAGAGCAAGGTCAGTTGCGGCGGTTATGACAAACGACGCTTGTCCCGGTCCACGCAATTGGTGTTGACTACTCTACTCAGGTACAGAAAAAAACGAACCATAAAAAATGTACTCTCGAGAACGCATTACGTTTCTTGCTGCAACGATAATTGAAATGGGCAAATGAGCAAGGTGCACAAATAACGTACAACGGTACTGCGATGCTGGAAGAAATCAATAGTAATTTGCATTCTTGTTTTAACAACTGCTCCTTTCCTGTGCATACTACGCATTTTGGAAACACACATGGGCCAATGAAGATTTGCTAAACGCTCTGAGAATTGGACCACCATTGAGTCATCATCGTCGTCCTATTCCCAAGAAGAAACCAGGGTTGAAGTAAATGCAGCCCTGAAACCTTTTGCAGAAGCAGTGCTTCTTGGATCTCACCCTTCGACCTGCTTTTCCAGCAGCCACCTTTCTCCCGATTTAGGAAACTCGACAATTTGCAATGCATGCCAAGAAAAATATGGAAGTTGTCCGGTAACATCGGATGAAATTATAGAGTATTGCGAGCGCATTAGTGTTCTAGATTACTAAAATTGATAATAATAAACGGAAACGTTTTCAAAAGTAGTTTTTAATTATTGACAATTTTCACACGACTTTGAACCAGAAATGTACGGTTTTTAGAGGTGTACTAAAGAAATTTCAGAGTTTAAGAGTCAAATGAGACTTGTAGAAAAAGAGTAACTTTATAGTTCGAGCAGTACATTGACAGTTTCCGGAAAAGTTGGCGACATAAATCTCCACACAATTGCTCGCACGACAGTATTCTAGTCACGTTTTGGGTATACGCTGTTACTTTATATGGCATCTCCATCATTTGGCACTTTCGTAAACAATGTAGACGACCACTCCGGCGATAAGCAGGGCGACCAAAATCACAAGTACGCAGCACACCGCCACCTTCCACAGGTCACTGCCTTCCCTTCCTTCGAAAAATTGGAAGTCCTGCGAACAGGGCATAACAGAAGAGGTTAGTCCTTATCTGTGTACGCATCTCTCCACCATACACGGACACGAGTCAATGCACCTGCTACCCGTGCGACAAGAGGACGTTACATAAATGAAACAAATGATTTGTCTAATGTGCGCACCAACATAATTACGGCAGCCACCAACAAAGTCTTTTGAATCTTGTCCATTTGATCATCTTGGAAACTCAGGGCGTAGGTATCCGCCTGGTTGTAATCTTCCAAACAGATTGCCTTCGTCTGTCGACTAATGTTGCCCACCAGGACGGACTTCTTGGCCACGGTGTACACCTGAAAATCATCGGTGAACATGCAACTTTTCAATCTGCCCCGTTGCCACACGATCCGATGAACAGTTTTCCCCTTCTCGTTGCACACGTTGTACGTGGGGGAAAAGTTGCAGCAGGCGAAGAACGGGTTGACTTGAACCACTTTTCCGAGGATCGATGACTCTCGTTTCAGCTTCACAAACTGTAACATTTGGACGTGTGTGAGTGTAGAAAGCGTAAGAAAATTTCCGAGTTATGCGTTGTCGACGCAGTTGTTATTGATGCTATTGCATGCCATGTCAAGCGCACATGCTCATGGGTCTCCACGAAAAACCGCAGGCAAGAGCCATGAAAAAAAAGATTTATGACACTTGTGTAATCTTATCGTGGTTACGGTAAACTGGGCATTCGCTTTTTCTCGATGAAACTGGAGCGGTTTTCGAATGAGATTGAAAAAGTCAAAAGGGGTCAAAGGTTTTTTGAAAAATCTCTCTCGCTTACCGCTCCCAGGCCACCAACCCCCGGATCGCCGACCAGCTCGCAGATGTACTCTCCGTAGCTGTTAATGACTCTCATGGTGAAAGGCTGGTCCCTCCTGAAGAGGCGGCGGGTCATCCCATCCGTCGTCTCCACAACGTCGTACAACCTGTCCCCTTTACTCGTGACAACTTGGTACTTGTTCGGAACATTGATGTATCCTGAAAATGTACACAACCGTACAAGTTCTAATCCTGCAACAGGACAATAATTTTCGAAAAGATCTACTGGGGTGTTAGCTGAGCGAAGGGGAGGAGCAGAGACTGAGTCAGCGAAAAAAGTGGAACAATTTTTCGCGTTTCGATCACTCACTTTCAATGTCTTGAGGAAGTTGGCGAATGAACACAATGTTCTGCTCGGCCAAGGGCTCCAAGTCTTCTTCCAGGTCGTATTCCGATACTGCTCAGAGAGAAAACATTAGATTTGAAAGGGAGGCTTGGATTGAATGAAAATAGTCCAGTATTAATGTATGTATTGTTTACATTTGATTTTCGAAACATCACCAGTATCACCAGGTACAGTTGGGAATAAGGTCATGGAGCCAGCAATGAAACTGACCAGAGAATTTCTTTTCCCCTGATTATAGGCCCCGTGATACGGCAGGGCTAGAGAATCAAGACAAGTAATAATTACAAGTAGTAACTACCAAATGCAGAACATTGACTATTAAGATAGGAAATGTAGATAATCACGTAGATTTATAAATTTATTGGATTACCCCCAACATAATCATGAGGATTGAAGGGTGCGACAGTCGCTCTACTGTTTTTCAGAATACCTACAGGTATACTCATGCCGATAAGCTCCCACCACAGCAATTGATATTGGTTAGCTTCAAGTCGACTTATGTTGTTAGATTACAACACAAACGTTGATTAGTATTTTTAATTACTCCATAGTTGCTGCCGGAACGGCGCATTTTGTCAGTTTAGCCCACTGGCAGCAACTTACCAAAAGAATTTGTCCAAGTTGTCAATGCATGAACTTGCATCACTTACAGTTCTAGTGAGACAAGATTATCAGAAAAAGAAATCAAAATTAATCACATTATCAAAATTTCACTTGTTCACTCCTTCGAAGCTGAACAGCAACTAAAAGGAGACAACAGTGGTCATTCGAGAATAGAACTCCCTCAGTGGCATTGGCAATTAGATTTTGTAGGTTTAATTGCGGAAAGGGTAACATGGTTCTTAGAAATATATTAAAGGTTTATGTTGTGAATTCGCATGCTGATGGTAGACGTGTTATAATATGGTATGCAGTTCGCCAATGTTTGTATCAAAACACTTCTTATTACTGTGGTACGAACGACAAAGAAAAGTCGCAAAAGGCGATTGCAGAAGCGATAACTCAAGTCCGAGTCATGCAAGGGTGACGTACGCCTAAGCGAGGTTCTAAAGTATTTTAAAATGCAAAAAAATAATACAAGGACAAAAATCTTTTTAGATTATGAGTCGACATTTTTCCCTCAGTAACCTTTCACTGGTACTTGTGCTTCTGCACAAAAACACACTGTAATATGCTACAGTGTATAGAAAATACTTGAAAATAGTGTTACAAGAAAAAGGACGCAAATATTTATGCGAGTCACTTTGTCCAAGTGGAAATGAATGTGAAAATATGCAAAACTTTCATGGGTCTCACACGCATACCGGCTCACCAGGAAAATCGGCAGGGTTCTTCTCATAGCAGAACTTTCTCCGAGTACTACAAAGAACAAGGTGCATTATAGGAATGCCAAAGATGCCTCCAGAAGTGGACGTCTCAGCAGGTTTGTTGCTTGTTTGGTATTTCTGCTACACCAGAGTCCGACGTCTAAAGACCAGAGGGAATCGTCAAGTCCACCTTAAAATGCCAACGAAATGTCATTTCATTTCTACAAGTTTCCCTCCAGCGACAATCTAAATGACATTGGAACGCCGACCAAAGTGCTGTATCATTGAAACGAAATGGTTTGAAGCAGGATGCATGTCAGCTTGTTTACTTAACACCTAAAATGTAATAATAATGGTTATTTCTGGAATTTATTGTATACTAGTTAATGTGTTTGGCCGTATAAAATGCTAGTCAGTTTACAGACGACTTTGAGTCGATTAGTCGTTGCAGACAAAAACTCTAACCAGACGAGACATTGTGAAAAAGTACTTTTTGCTTCCTTACTTGCTCACCTTTAAACCTCCTCCGCCGCGGCAACCTCAGCATGACTTGCGTCATTCGTATAAGAATGCAAATGTCAAATTTGCAATTTGCAAAAATGCCTGTAGCAGCATCTAGTACTACATAAATTATGCAAATATACAAAGAAATAGTTGCATCGAGGACGGGTATCCAGCCGCAGGGAGTGCGGGTGCCTTCAGCAGTGCCGAGATTGCAAATTTTGCTACCTACAAATATTGTGCTTATAGTGTGACACAATGCTTCTTCAACATGAACTTTACTGCATCATGTTAGTAGGTATATTAATAAAAAGCAAGCTGAAAAAGCTTTTTTTGTTTTATGAACGTCAATGATGGTGGTGCGATAATTTGGTGTAATTACATCTGATGAAAATTTGACTGAAAAAAATAATTTATTAATGGAAAACCACGCACTCTTAATAATCACTCTCATAGTGAGAACCGGACCCAACCTCTCGCTTCTTTGTACAATTGACGCTGCAGCTAGAGCGAGGACAAACATGTACCTTTTCAACAAACGCGACTTTCAAGGTCTATTTTTGGACATTTCGCAATAGAAGGGTGGAAGGCGTCACGGAATAAAAATAGTTTTTTGTTTGGTTTTATTCAAATGACACGTTGCAGACGCATGAATCATTTATGCGAGTGAAATCTAATCCATCAAAGAAAGCAATTCAATGAACTCATGACACGTAACGGTAGATTGCATAGGGGCAACTTAAGAAAACGGATGGGATGTCATGTGCGAAGAAAGGTTTCATTAACTTTTTTTTATTATTGTACACACCGAGAATTTTGAACTGAAAAAGCACTGGTACAATAACAGGATTATTCTCTTATGAAGTACAAACCACAAAAAAGGCTCAATATCTTAGTATGAATATTGTTGCGCAAATGAGTTTAGTTTATGGAAGGTTGTGTCTAGCAAGAAATCGTTCAAATTAGGTGCGTGCACATGTGTACAGTAAAAGTTTGGATAAAAAGGAGTTTGCTAATCTTGCTTATCTAACCAGAAAGCGTGCTATGCTGCCATATATGTAAGTGTAAGAGGTTACGTAATTTACTGTTACAACCAACTCCAATTAAAGCAGGCCTGTGTACTGAAACTGAATATTTTTAGTAAGTGAGCAGACTCTTAAATTCTATATGTACCTGTAGATTATATCGTATGTCTAAATACAGATTGAGCATACTCTTTTTCTGTGTAATGGTCTCGGACTTCCTTTCGAAGTGAAAAGCAAGAATGGAAGTATTAGCAACTGGATCCGGTGCAAAATAGCACCCGCTCCGCAGCACGTCTTCTAACAAGTCCTCGCAACACTCTGCCACCACCTCGAACCCACTTGCCAAACTCATTTGCAGCGCCCCGGACATCCCCCTTGTTCAGCTTGGTACGGAGTGAGGATCTCCGAAGGCTCCCGCAACCCAGGTTGAAAGTGAAGGAGACCAAAGCCGAAAACTGATTGGAGGTCAAGGAGTTGTATGTTATCGCGTTCCTCACACAATCCTCATATCTGTTTGGTGCTTTTAAATCGTCTTGCAGTAGACTTTCTGCCGTGTATCTGGTGAGGGGCACTGAATACTTCCCGTTGAGCGGAACACTGCAGTCATTGACGTGGCAAGCGTGCCCGTAGCCGATGGTTCGAATACCGACAGGATCCGGATAAAAGTTGGCGTAGAATCCTTCAAACTCTTTGATAAGAGCGATGCCCCCTTGGTTTGTATGACCAGTGTATCTTCCTACGATCGAATGAGAAATTATTTTCCAAATAATGTACGGACGCACCTGAGGCAGCTGCCAATGCCGCCAACAGCAAACACAATACTCTTTGAGACATTTAATGAAATTACTCAAGTTTTCTTTAAAGGAGCAATTTGTCTAGTATGGAGTGAGATGAATTGTAAACTTATTTGAGGATGTTGCACAACTGATGACATGAGCTCATCTTGAAGGTGGCTATATATAGTTTGGTGGATTTGTGTACAATGTTCTCATTTTCAGCGGTCTTAGATATATACTTTGGCAAAACCATTCATTTCGACCGCACACCGAAACGAATTTAGCTGAAAGTCAAGTGGATTCATGGAATGGACACTCCAGAGAAGAATTATTCATGGAATTATGAGGCTGACGTATGGTTATCGATTAGATAGTAGTTTCTTGGAAGTTTAAGTCGAAGAAGTCTTTCGGCATCTTAAGAGTCAAGATGATGCGCAAATAAAACAAGGAAGAGAGGGGAAAGAACTCAAACCGTGAGATATATTTATAAACATGGCTTATAATATATAATTTTATATAATGTTCCAAATTACCGATGCCGCACATGATTGGAGTGAATTTGCTACCCTTGCCATTTCAGTACGAATGCACTTGGTTATAAAATTAGCTGGAACTGGATGTGTATGGATAAACTAACTTAGGCATATTATTTACTTGTCCTACATTGTATGCACACGACTGATAAGTCGACCGTACGACACGTCAGTATCGTATTTCAATAAACCAGATGTCCTCTTTCCAAGCAATTCATACCCAATAGAAAGAAACTCAAACAAGCTACTCCTCCACCTCACAGAAGGCAGAGACGTTGTTGCAGGTTTAGATCATGAACATCGAACTATATTGCGTATTGAATAGGAATGTACATTTGGAATAATAAATCCACTGGAGACACAGACACCAGCAACCCGTGCAATGGAGTCCCGACCCAAGTCTTACAACTTTAGTTTTAATTTTTTCAGTAGCACGATGAAGTGGCACTGATTCATGATAGCTTAATATGCTTCACCAAATTAGCTCTATGAACTAGCGTTAAAAACAAATTTGCATTTTTATTGTTACCTTGAACTTTCAATAGACAAACATAATCACGCGCATTAATTATGCAGACAAAAAGTTCAATATAACAAATATGTTACAATAACCACCAGTGGTCTGGTTCACCACTCCGCGATTTTTCACTATCTACTTTCCACTTTGCATTTTCACAATTTTGAAAAGTGCAGAGT
>JAHZMW010004003.1:0-12319 GCA_027743745.1 Alloscopus bannaensis
CTTCAAGCCAAAAATTTGCTTTTTGCACGGTTGAGATTGACTCAGTCAGCGCTACTTCAAAGTATGTGTCAATGCGTCAAATAAAATATATGCTAATATGGCAAGTACCATTTCAGCTGGACACTGCCATATCACCATTTCAAAGCGTAAAAACACTGCAGACAACTTGTATTTGGCGATCGTCACACAAAAACGTCATTCATTGCGAGCATTTTTGAAAATCAATAGGTGTCAAGTTGTGCTTTCACACGACACTTACATAATACCTGAAAAAATGTTTATAGAATTGTGTGAACTGTCAGCGCCTGCGATTCTGTTCATATTCTCACGAGAAACAAAATACTCCAAAATAGTTGCAAGCTTCTTGATTTTTGTTAAAAAAATACGAACAGCATCAAAAGAGCTAGAACCCCAAACAAGAAAGATTCCTGAAGGCACCACAGAGTTCTCATACCTTTCATGCAGATTGAGACTTGAATTTCGACGAAGCACTAAAGAAACACCATTTGAGACACTCTTTTCCATCCTCATATTATGGTTTGATGCTTTTGCACACTGTCAAACCACGTCATCTCAATGACGGTCGTAAAAGAAGGAATAAAATACCACGGCTTATTCCACTCTACAAAAAATACATGGTGGCAGTCGTAATGGTGATGATCACACAGAAAGACACACACAGTTTCTCCGCACCGATTATATGCATTAGTGAGTTGCTCATTATTCAGGAGCGTTTTGCATCTCTACCGGTTGTGTGAGTTGATATGATACAATATGATGAGCACTAGGAAACTCACAGAGTATTGTTTTCTTCACGTGTAAAAAGGACCTACCTGCTTCTTCGGAATGTATTTCTCATACGGTGGTGGCAATTAGACGGAAAAATCGTTCTTGCTGATGTTGATTGCTCGATCATTATCATTACATGCATGATCATCATCGTGGCGTCCTCGTCGTGGATTTCTGTGGAGGTGTATTCAGACTGTTGTAAAAGAATGTAGGAACACACCAAAATCAACATGATTTTTCCCTGAATGAAAAATTGCATGCTTCCAATTTCGATCCGTTTGTGTGTTGTTTCAATTTTGGTGTTGGACCTCATTTATTCACCAGCAGGTACGCAATATTCGTCATTACGGAAAAAAATGATGGTAAAAAGATGTCGATAATGGGAGAATCCACAATGTGGTATCCGCAACAGTTGAGAGAGGAAGAGGATTTTCAATAAACGATGATTTAATATCACATTTTAAATTCATGTGGAGAATCAATAGTAAAACATTTTTTTGGAGGTGGGAAGCTCCACTATCTGATGGTCAACACGTGGAAATTCCTCGTAATCGCGAAGATTGTTTTGTGAGGCTGAGTCGTAAAATCTGTTGAAATTGCGCGATGAACGAGTTTCGAGGCGCAATTTTCCTCACTTTTATTCGAAATTATTTTCTTCCTGGCTGACAGCTAAGTGTGAGAGGTGAGAATTGAAGGGTGTTCTTAACGTGTTTGCAAGTTATGAGGACGACCGTTTACACATGAGTAACTCGGTGAATGGTAATTCTCATAGTTGCTCCGAATTATTGCCACTTATCGCCGCGATCCAATTTGCATGAGTATCACACACACACAAAGAGACTCACACGTCTCAGGAAATCCAATCATTTCCCTCTTCCTATCAAAATTCTTAAAAGCAATTCTTCATAAGACTTTTATTTCACAAGAAAATGCATTTACGTAAAACGCCGTGTGTTAAGGTAAACATGTAATCAGCCTATTATCATACTTCATGGACGTTTTATTGGAGATGAGTAAATGGGATATAAAATCCGCATTAACAGCTCTTCGTCCCTCGGAGCGAAGCAATTTCAACGTGTGAACAATTCATACTTCTACGCACGCCTGCGAAAGCGTTTTCTTCTCGTCGTTTTTCCTGTTTCCTCACCAACTTCCAATTCAGCGTGAAGTAATTGGATGGAAAATTAGATTAATTAAATTACCTCAGAAAAGTGTCTGACAGGCGTTTTGCAAAGTTGTTCAAATTCATTTCTTTCTGCCAAGTGTCAATATAAATTCTGGGGAAAATAAATAAATTATTTTCACTTCTCCTTGCGTCAAGAAAATTGATAAACTTTGCCCTCTTGTGCATATCCACCACTTTAAAAAACAAAGGCGTTCCTCACTTAATTCTTTGCAATTCTTCATCATCTTTCCTCCTCAGTTGAGTACGTGTGTGCAAGATTGGTGTGCCTCCGCTAATATAAATCAGGGATTACATAATGCGCAAACAAGAGAGAGGCTAACTAAACCCGTGTAATTTCCCCATATACACACATACTACGCTATAATAATAAAGAAACACAATAAAATGAGGATTAGGCGTACATTTATATGCTTATGGTAGTAAAGGCTTTTCTTTCAAGATAACCAGTTTTGTTTCTTCTTCTCTCTCTTTGCAAAAGAGAATTTTTGCATTATTTTTTATCAGGTTTCACGCTGCGAGTTGTGTTTACAAGGTGTTCCTCTAATCTTTGTTTTCTCTGTCTTCGTCCAGGTGTGTATATATATTGGCTTGATTGGTCTTCACACGTAATCTTAGCACTCCTTCAACACCTTTCAAAGTCTCGCGTCATCTTCATGCTCACGACATGGAGAAGGGTAGGGTATATGAGCATCAGATTTTGTGTAGCTTACTTACATCATGATGATCATGATCACCCACAATGAAGAGGACGTGGAAAAACGCAATATTTTATGCTGATAATTGTCCGATTTCCCTGTATTGGAATGGATTGCGCACATATAATTTACTCATCCACCACAACGCGAGGATGAGCTCATCGCCAATTTCATCCGAAATTTTGTGAGCTCTTTGCTGCACGCTAAAAACTCTCCATACCATGGCTACGCGTGCGCAGATCATTATCCTCTGTAATTTCATAGATGAACCATGACATTATTGAGGATTTTTGTTGAAAAGGTGTAAGAAGACGTGCCACAAACTTCATGAGTGTTTTGACTTAAAGATTTTTGATAGACGCTGTCCCAATCTCGAAGACTAGCCGGATCTTTACTTTGTAAAGTATACAAACACACGATCAATTTTGGTTTCATGGAGGTTGCGACCTCACGCAAAAAGTGCATGCTGCTGCCTCTATTTGTGGGGGTAAATGCAGTTTAATCAATGGAAAGACACACGATTTTCAGTCGTGGTGGTGCTGATGGTGACGAGACAGTAGCACGTATCGCCTTTCAAAGTAACGACAATGATAAAAAACCACATAAATACGCCGAATAATAGGCGAAGGAATTGCAACTTGTCTACTTTGTTCGCTTTTTTTTTACTTCGGACAGAAATGTGTGGAAGTACCACACAGATTTCACCTCGTTTACCACCCCTGTTGCAGTTTTGTTTGATGATGATGATGCATACTTTTCTACTGAACAATTCAACCACGATGACGACCACTAATCAAGAAAACAGGATTGCTAACTTTTGCCACAGCACATAAACATACCTCAACATCGTATGTAGCGTGTAGGAGTAGCGTAAGACGTCTGATTGTGTGCGAGTAGCATGTGTTTATGAATATGCATAATATCGCTGTGGATATCTCTTTCCACTGATTATGAAACAGATTAGCAGACGATATCAGAACGGCGCAACGTGTGGTGCTCCCGTTGATGATAATGATGCTGGTGTGGAAAAATGAGACGGCAACACAACCGTGTCTGGCTGCTCTGAAGAAAGTTGACTTTTCCACAAAAAAAAATCCTATATTTCCTTTTCTTGACGTTGTTAGAGTATTTATTTGGAGTGTGAATTTGTTGTGCTATGCTCAGGTTTATTAGGATATGTGAAGAACACGCATAAACACAATCAAACAGTCTGCATTTATTCATGGAAAAGAATTAGAGGACGAAGGAGAGTAGAAAAAAAGTGAGGTGAGAAGTCCACCTGGTCTCTGTGTTTTAACAATCACCCAAATTGCCTCTTGACCCTTATCATTACGCGTTTGGTGGATGATGAGAGCTGCAAAGTTGTTACACATTTTCGCCTCTAAATTTTCTTCTGATTCGCTTTTTCCCGTCTTGTTGTTTTTTTGGCTCTTCCATTGTGATCCCAGGTAAATTTTGTATTCATGAATGCAGAAATTAGGAGAGTCGTCGTCGTCGCTCTTCCCATGCTGACGTTGTGCCATTCTCGTCCTCGTATTGATTGGAAGCACAATAAATTTCCTTTTCGATGGTAACATATTCATAAAATGATTGCAAAGCAAGCTAATTTGGATAATGCATGCAAGAACACGTCGTTACACTTTCCATTAGTGGCAGAGAGGAACGACGAGAGAGCAAAACGAGAAGACACGTAAAATGGCAGAGCTTTTTTTCAACATGAAAATGCTTCATGGAAGACTCAACTCGCCCCGTCACCGGGTTTTTATAGTAATTTTTTTTACAAAAAACTACAGATTTTCTAAACAATCCAAATATTAGCGAGTTGTAATTATTTTTAATCTGTGACTCAGGTTAAACGGCAGATAAGATGTTCTACTTCAAACCGTATCCGGTTGAGGAACTCCGGCGAAGCATCTACTTCGTTGACAGTATTCACAACGTTTAAAAACTATCATTTATCTATTTACAACCCACACCTAAAAAGGAGCCTTTAACTATTCATAAAAAGAGGGTAATAAAAACTGCAGTTTCCGCTGTGTTTAGAACATCTACGAAACTCAAGCAGTTACTCTATTCCTTTAACTGTCGGGTACGAAAAAAAAAATTCGTATTCAGATTTCGTGAGTTTTTTTCTTGGACCTCTACTACTGAGTAATAAACCCCGACATATTTAACGATTTCAAGGCGTGTTGGTTAATCTAAACTCGGCATTATTAAGATATAGTTGACACGTACATTCTAGATTTACAGGGAATGAGCCTTATAACGGGGAGTATTGAAGCGAAAGACCACTTGACTCTGAAACATCACATTTCATTTAAATAATAAAAAGACAGGTGTTTGTTTTAACACCGGCAGCAAACCAGACTTCTTCATCAAAGACTCTCTTGATTCAGAAGAACTAAGCGTAAGGAAGGGTGAAGTTTCCATTTGTCAAACATGAGTGTATTATAAACATGTAGAAGTTTTTTAGCTGAATTTTTCTTTAAAAGGGAAATGAGAAAAACATATAAAAGCGGAGAGAACAAAGTAGTGAAAAATAGAACACTTTTTATGATGACTGAAATCGGAATACGTTTATGATTAAAAACGGGGGAAAAGGCTACGCTACCCAAAGTTGAATAACTAATATTTGTGTTTGTTGAGCAAACTACGTGAGGAGAGAGTTCACGCGAACTCACACTCCTTCGGATTTCTACATGAATACAGTTTACACCAAGTTACGTGTGTTTCAAGCTGTAATTCAACTACACTGGAATTGTATAAACAAGATTGAGGTTTGAATGCTCGATTTCAAAATTTCCAGTTTCTCTTCAAGAACCATAAATACACCAAAGCTTTTAAGGGCTCACCACCTTATTTATACCGTTTTCTCCAATATACAAACTTGCGCTATTATTACCTCTCTTTAATATATATTCGTTACTCGTATGGGTCATAAATACTTGTTTCGGTGAGTAAGCCAACGAACGGAGGAAAGAGACCTTTGTGCTCGTGTTTGCTTTGCAAGATGATTATTACAGCAGGGTGTTATCATCATTCCGGAGAAAAACCAACATACAGATGAGACTGTAATAAAAGACAGGGTTTTCATACCTCCAAACACAACGAACACCGTTGCATCCAACTCGAAGAGTGTTATTGGCACTTGCGGTCGTAATAAAACCGATGGGGATATGGACCCTTTTCAAAAATAATAAATAGTTAAATACAGGAGCAATTTGGTGAGTGTCTGTGAGAAGTGGAAGGAATAAAAATATCTGATTTTTATACATCCTCTGCTCGCTGTAAAAAGGAGTGGAGGAACATTTAATAAAATATTATGAAAAAAATTAAGAGTGCACTCCCAACTCCCTCTGATCTCTAAAAATATTTTTCTCAAGTTAAATGGCCCAGGTAAGATGAGTGTGGGATGATAGTGTTTTGTTGATGATTGGAAATGAGCAGTGTGTAGGAACGTTTGTACACATGCATGATAGATGTGCCGATAAAAAAAGATGCCTGTTCATTTCGCTTCATTTAATATTCCGTGAGTTTTCGTGGAAATAATGATGATTTCCCTGTGAGATGCCGATGAAAGAGGAAATATTGGGGAGAGCATTTAAATTGGTAAGCAAGGGAGAGAGGTGCCGCTAGAAATCAATTCAATTTTCAGCTCAGCCCTGTATTTCTTAATCTGGCTTTCGGCAAAGCCAGTAATTCGTGTAGTCTGTGTTGTTATTTTTGAAGGTAAGTGATTTGTATAAAGTTGGCAGGTCAATGTTACTACGTTTTCCAATCTACAACTGACGTCGGGATACACGGAAATGTAAGAGAGAGAGAGGGTGATTAATGACTATTTTTGGATTCTTCGTCGATTTCAAAAACAGCGTCGCGGCACAACGGAAATGAGGTGCTCCACCACTTATTGGTTTGTATTCCTAGTCTACGTGCCTCATTCTAAAACATAAAATATGTACATCGGACTGCTATCTGATTCATTAGAATATATTTTGTGTTGAGGAAATCCAAAGACGCCGGATGTCTTTAGAAGAGGTATTTACATTCATTTATCTCTTCTTTGAGAATTAAAGAGCTATACGTAAACCACAAGAAAATACTCATCCCTGGAAATGTAGAGGTATCTAATCATTACAAAAAGTCGACTGTAAAAAAATTGATATGGGCGCTGAAATGATAGTTTTACTTAACTCGGCGTTTGACACGAGATCAGGGTACAATGATGACTGTGATAATGAATTGTTATGACACATTGTCGGTAGTGCTTGCCATGTGTGTGTACTTAAATCGTTTTGTACGGTTGTTGTCACAAATTTCTGTTGTAATCCTCACAACCCTTGTTTACATAACACAATGCACAAAGTGGTTGCTGACTGCTGCGGTGGTGCAGCTCATTGTCCTCCTTTCAAGTATTATTATGCACTACAGGTCCACATTCATGTGCTCAGCCTCACCGTTGTTGTTGCAGTGTGGAATGGCAAGGTCCAGACGGAAGATTTGGGTAGGTCTCCCAGTCAGTCAGGGCGAGAGGAAAAGGCGAAGGGCGCCACTTCGACCGTATTTACGTTCTTAACAAGGGCATGTTCAAATTATGCTGATTCAATTCCTAATTATTTTCTGTACCTCCAGAAAGTCATACGGAGCGTATGTATGTACATACATACAAGAATTTGCTCGTCCGTCTTTCCCACCCATCGCAAATTACCAGTTGTTGTTATGAGTTGCATTTTCATTCATTTGAATGCAAACATTTTTACATAATTCGGAAGTGAAATCATTGTGATGTGTATATTTCTCACCTTCATTAAACTGCAACCCGATGAGAGCACCAAGAATGTACAGTTCAAATTATTTGGAGTGAGAAAATTCCGAATGAATTACGTATGTAAATCCATACCTTGTTTCGTAGTAGAGAAGCAGAGAGTTTATTAAGTAAAAGAATTTCTGGCCCACCTACAGCCGGTTGCTTCTTTTTCTTTGTTGATATACTCTCTTCTGGTTATTGGTGGTGGTGGGAAGAAATTTACAGAGAAACTAAATTACAGTGGCCTACCTCGCTGAACTCTGAAATGGAATGCAGGGCCAGACTTGAGGTGATATGCATGGGCCATTTATCAATTAAACCTTCACACGTTCCAATTACACACTGGTACCGTACTTTGAACATTGTCCCAAGACCGTGTTATCTTAATGAATCAAAAAGGGCAACCACACATTGTAATGAATGTCTATCGCCAAAAAACCTCTGGCCTGATGCTCAATATGCAAGAAAATTTGGAACTCAACTTGAGACGAGTCAAATGGAATGCAGTATGATTTCAAAAATGCAATTTGGAGGTCACCTAATTAAAAAGCTTCACAACAAAATATACATTTTTTTTAACAGTATATATTCACGCATCTCCTACAAAATTCATCCAAGTTTCTTTGCTCCAGCCTCTCTTTGAGTGACCACCAAAACAGAGTTGTCGCTTTCAAGAAACGCTCGCTCACTCACAAAAACACACACACAACTCACCGGCATGATTTTTTTTTGTGAACAGGAGGAGGAAACTGGGCTCCAGACACTCTCTTGGGGAAGATGTGGCGAAAGAGGAGGATCCGCATGTCTTCTTTCATTCATTCTCATGCGAAGACGATCAGCGCCTGGATCTTACCACCACCCTTCCTCTTCCTTTTCCCTCCGTCGACACATACTACGACCATCATGTATATTTATATGCTCCCCTCTCTCGTGGCCTCTCTGACTTTATCAAGGCAAATCGTATATTACCAAGTGCATTTTTTAATATATCTTCCCGTTGGAAAGATGGTATAAATGAAATAATAATAATAGGTACGTGTGTGTTTTTTTGTGTACGCGTACGTTTTTTTTTTCATGATACCAGCATGTGGCCCTGTGGTATGCAGATGAGGGTGGCATTCAGCATTCCACTTCATAAAAACAACTTGTAAAAATGTAGACGTTATGTAATTTAATGAGTTATGGATGTTGATGCTTCGAGGCTTTATGTTCTAAATCACATTTTCTCTTCAAACCACACACTCTTTAAAGAAACCTAAGTGCCTATACATACACACTTCTCTTTTTATAACTCGTTTCTCTCTCAGCTCATGATTCGCCTTAAACTCTGGATCTTCAGAGAATATCATGACCGCACATAATACGCATATTAAAACTGGAGTGTGTGTGATGTGCGATGATGCTGTTGTTTTTTTATGTGGTACACAGTGTCTATATATTTTGGTTGCACACTTGGACGCGGAAACGACGTGGGGTAAATTTCCGCAATTTTTTTTCAACATCAACAATCTTCCATATAAAAATAACAACGCAACTTTCCAGCCAAACGAGATTTCGCTTTTGCGTTATTTAATTTTCGTGGAGAACTCTGTTTTGCATTGCTAGTAACAATTTTTACCCGTTTTTTTACAAGTGAGGTTTCCTGTGAGAGGAGCTGGTAAAATAAACTTCATTACGTGCTTACGGTGATTTTCATTGCGAGCTTATACAAAATACATGTACCTTAAAAAGTTGTTGTTGTGTACAGGTACTTGCGAGAGTATTCGAGGAACTGTGAGTGATCAAAAGGATATTACGAATTTTCAATGTGAATATTAAGATTACTATGAATGACAAGGTATGCAATTGTTACTTCATTGTTTTCCTGGTGAAACGATATTTCCCTTCTACATAATAAGCCTTCTTTAATCCATAGAGAAATCTTTTAGAAACGAGAATAATATGCACAGGGTTCATGAATATTATATGAACTCACGAACCCACACACAGGCTCTCTAAGTTGCTTATGTGTTGTGTGTACATGCGGATTCATGTGAGCGACGTGTACAATGTCCATGTAATCCGGTAAGACATAATGCATTTTTAAGAGAGGAACAAAGACGTATCCTTTAAATGTTGTGGGCACCATTAAAATAAGGTAAAGAACAGGGAAGTGAGTGTGAGCAAGTGCGAGAGCTCATCCGTCTTTGGCAATGGAGGCAGGGTTCTCCGAGTCTATCCAATCCTTAACACGGAGATGATGTATGCATACAGGTAGGCGTGGAACCAACGGTCCGAGACAAATCGCCCGTGAAATCACCTAAATCATCGCCCTCAGTCTGGATGATGATGATGGTGAGCAAGTTTATTAGCACCTTAGACACATGCTAGGCTCCAAAACAAATAAGAGAAATAATATGTCTCTCACTCAGTGGAACTGGTGTTCTGCTCTGGAGTGGGAAGCAATGGGTCATCTTTAATATGGCTAAATGCACTCCTTACTGCTACATGACACGTCGTCAGTAAATATATACTTTGTGTCTCTCCAGGCAACTTTCTGCATCATTGCAATTTCTCCCAATGACTCATTAACATTCCGCACTGCTAGTCACTCCGCGAGAACAAACTCTCCACAAATCATTTCGCGCTGATCATTATTATTACGTGGAGGACAAGAGGATAAAAAGCATCTAGCCAGGTGGTCCTCTGAGCATATCGTTTTTAAAAAAAATATGCTCCTTCTGATGAAAGTGTCAAAGAGAATTGCACACCCATTAAATTCGCAATAATCTATGAGACTTGCCTTCGTCCACCAAAATTACTTGCGACTCTAAATCATTCCGCGACAATTAGAGGAAACGAGCGGTTTTCTCAATTTATTTGAGAATCCATCTCCATCCCAATTCCACCACTGATCATCTTCTCAAAAAAGTGTAATTTTCAGTTCCATTAGTTACTCGCTCAGGTTCTCGTTCAAAGAGAAATATGAGGGTTGAAGATTATATTATGTATTAGCAGACATGATAAATGTCAATTTTCCTTGGACGTGATCATTTTGCGAAAAGGAAAAGAAGCTCATCTATCACTCTCACATTTTGTAGTTTGCTCAACGCACTCCGTTTTGTGTGTACACGACGTTGCCTTGTTGAACACAAGAGATAGCTGCTAAAAGTCTCTGTATTACGTGGCTCACTGTATCTGGCAAGGGATCTATCCACACACTAGTTCCACTTTCTTTTTGGATTGGGATCACATTCCAGATTTTCTTATCATCTCGTCTCCTTCCCTGTGCACACACAGACCAGTAGAGGGAGGAGATGAAGAAGATTGATGTGTTCGTGGCTCGCGTGTTCATTTTGTTACTTCAGGGTTAAGAAGTAGCTGTCAGGGTTGCGCCTGTTGTGTTCATTTTTTTTATATTCTCTCTCGCTCTGTCTTTTGATGATGTGATGTTGCTGATAATATATATGTGTATGTTATGTGAAGATTTTTATCACATCTCATGCTACTGTTTGCCAAACCAGTCATCAGCAGCACATCTCTCTCTCTCTTTCTCTTTCTGCAATTTTTTCAACAGAGCGAGGGGGACTTACCCTTTCCAATTATTTAGTGGATCTTGTAATACAATATAGTAATCCTCATCCAATCTAAGCTACGGAATGAGTATATATTATGCATGCAAATATCACATCTCTCTCTCAATGTCAGCATTGATTAAAAATGGGAATTTCGTGTATAATGTGAAAGCTCAGGAGCGTTCTCGGTTTCACCAGAAGAATGCGGAGGAGCCATAGGTACACACGGTGGAAGCGAATTGTTGGGACGTTATCTAAAATATGCTTTTAGTAAATTCTAATTAGTCCATTTAATGGAGTTCTGGAACAAAGCGTATCCATTTTCAATGTGTAGTGATACATTTAATATGTTGAGGCGCATCTTTTGGAGAAAGAGGTAGAAACATGGAGAGAGAGTATCTCGGATTTTCTCGTGGCATAAAAAAGTAGTCGTCTTCGCCGGCGACATATGACATCATCATCGTCATTATTATGTACTACCATTTTCATCACCATTTTATATGGCAAATAAAATTCGAAGCAGAACACGTCAAATGTTTTAACGGAGTGCGGACAGAAGAGAGGAAACGAGAAATATGTAAAAAAAATACTCAAAGTAGGTAGGAGTGAGTGTGTTTGAGAGAGGGACAAGTGTGGAATCCTCATCATCATCTCCACAAAAATCACCTTCGTCGCGAAGTGAAGGAGACGAGACGTTCGCTTGATTCATTTTGTAGCGGTGTTTCTCTTTAATCTAAATTTGAGTGACCGGATCCATTAATTCATCTTATCTCTGATTCAATGCGGTTGGTCTCCACCAGTTGACACATTGATCAAGTGTCTGGCTTCTCAACTTTTATTGCTCTGAGTGACTTGAGAACGAGGATATAATGGAGTGTGTGGTAACACTTTCTACACCACTATGACAATCACATTCAGCAGCGGGTGTAGTGTGTGTACACGGCTGCGTATTTGTATCGGTTTCTCCGTGGCAAATGACAAAAATGAGTTTTTCTCAATGCAGACAAGGAGAAGTGGGGAACATATGCAGTTGACATTTTATCTGATTTTTTATGCTTCATTTCGTACACACAATTGTAAGCGAGTCAGGGAGAGTTGGTGTTTTTCGATTGTGTGTCATTCTCCGACTATGGTCAATCATAGACCAATCCTTAATCCTTTTGGTCCTTTATTCTCTTTGGGTCTTTGTGAACCTTTTTGTTCCCTAACCCTACATTGAATATATTAATCATCATGTTACAATACATACATCTACAATCTTCAGCAGAGCACTGGACGAGTGCTTGGCTTT
>JAHZMW010004004.1:0-12005 GCA_027743745.1 Alloscopus bannaensis
GTGACACTTCGTGTAATCTAAAGGCTCTGAAGAACCAGTAGACTTTACGTCGTAAAAGCCCGAACGTTATACTACTCATGTTTACATAAACATGCCACATGATTGAATCAACCAATGAGGTGGCTGTGCCCGGAAGCCTTTCGATTAAAAGAAGCCAGCTATATCAACTGTATCTATTGTCAAATACCATGCCCATCATAGGACATTTTTGTCTAACAATTCTACTGTGATGTTTTCATTGTTTGAATTATTAGAGCGGTTACGGCAATTGCCTTAGTTTATCTCAATCTTATGGCAACCATTTTCTTCGGATTGTATCATCAATACGGTGTGAAGAGTGCATCAAAGTTTATACTGAATAATATCCAAGAGGTGGATAACCCCAAGGTTTGGATAATGATGCCTTGCTACAGCGTTCCTCCCTACACGTATGTGTTTTAACCGCTTTTTATAATTGCAGTGACAGCAGTGAGTATGTTTTTGCCTCACAAACCTAAATCTCACTTTTAGGTACATTCATCACCCAACAGTCGAGTTTGAGTTTTACATCTGCGTTCCGGACAAATTTAGTTCACTCTACCGGGAGGAGGACATTCATACTCCGCTAATTCAACCCGAGGGATTTGAAGAAGTTGATTTATACGTGGATTTTACTACTCGGATTGAAGCTAAAGGAGCACCTGATTTGATTATGGCACATGATCTCGCTGTTGACACTCTCGAGAACGCTGCTTTGGACATGAATTTGAGTTATTCACAATGTGGCAAATTCCGACACACTTTTGTTGGGGAATTTGCTCGATTCATTATTGTCATGTGCAAGGATCCTTGAAGTTTTGTTACGAGCCGTTGTTACTTGTCTTTCATGTAAAATGTACAGTTGTGAACATTCGAACACACGCGGTATGTAGTCAATTTTGTGAAAACTGTGCGAGGAAGCTACATTTACAGTGTGTTTTTGAAAACTCGCCATTTGAAAACCAACGCTGTAAGTAAATGAGAGTCAAAGAGTACGTAGGACAGAGATATATACATGTATTATATATTTTCCCAACCTATACATTATGTATAGGTTGGGAAAATATTTGCGACAATGTTGCAATGGCGATTTTTCAAAACCAGACCTGTAAATACAGATTCCTCCGAACGTACAAGTGACAAGAACGTATTATATTTTATATGCCCGGTATGTGCGAAACAGAGCTTATTGTCACATTTCTTTGCGTTGTCGCACAAGCCAATCGGAACCCATTTGGCGGGAGTAAATTCAAATTTCCTTAGTGGCGTACTCACTGTATTTGTATTACTGTATTTGTAACAAAAAAGTGCCTGTATAAGGGCCATAAACAAAGAAGCTTTTCAATTTAAGGGGAAGGGAGTGTGGTTCTATCTGGGTCCCAAAACGTTTTTTTAAAGAGTAGCGTCGCTACTGTAGCGACTTTGTTTACGGTCCTAATACCGCATGTTCGAATGTCTACGACTGAACGTTTTCAGCAATCTATCCAGATCCCATTCAGATTCAGTATTCTATTCATTTCCGGTTGGTTTTTTTAAGTTTCGTTTTTTAGTTACCTAATATCATCTGTACGCCGATCGGCGGCTTAAACTGTTAAAACCTGTTAATCGTATGACATAGTATCCGGGAACAATATGATTGGCAACAATTGACGGAGCTGAGAGGATAGAAACGTATTCCTAGTCCGGATGAGATAAAAAAAATTCAGACCTTAGGAACCAGAATGAAGCTTCTGAAAAAGTTTCGGGACAAATCCGTTTATATGTCACATTTTTTTAGCTTAGGATAAATTGGAATGAGTATATGAATGTAAATGAAATGGATTAGACTCTGTTTCAGAGGCTTTGTTAATGGGTCTTGGGCCCCGATATAAAAACGAAACTTGGAAAAACCACTCCGGCAAAGTATTCTACGGAAGACTGCAGCAGTAGCATAATACCTGTGGATCACCATTCGTGATATTGAAGTACAAATATATGTGATTGATAGTCATTTTAATTTGTTGCCGTTGTTTTTTTGTAGAGACGGTAGCAGTTGAACCTTCAGGTATTATGGCGATTTTTAATTTACAAAAAATTACCGATTGCTTGTTTAGTAAACAAAAAATCGCCTTAATACCCGGAGGTTCAAACCATTATTGTATCACCGTACAAAGTTGTTAGCTTTAATATTGTAAAATAAATAAAAACTGTGATAATCGAGTTTGTTAACGAGTGACATAACCCCCGGTGGGATTGTATTTTTGCGAGTAGTGAAGCAAAAGGTATGATTAAGCATCTATCTAAGAAGTTTCAACAACGGTCCATTTCGTACTTTACTATTACATTCATATTTCTGGTACTGTTTGAAGTTGAATGCACAATTACTAACTGTCTGCTACAAAATGCATGAAGGCAGTATCTGAGAAGAACGGAAATACAAGAAAACTATGGAGTGTGTAGCCTATTCTTATCGACAAACTTCCAATACGCATACTGGCCAAACCCCTGTAGCAATAACTGACACACAATTCCCGCAAACATGAGATTTTTGTTTCCGAAGCTTATTATTCAGTAGAAACGATAGGATACATTGAGGTCCATAAAATTTATTCAAAACTTATCATCTACTCGCCACGTTGCATAAGTTTCTGACGATTAAGCTTCTTCTTGGAAACTTTTTTCTTGACAGGCTCCTCCTCCTTGGCCTTGGCGACAACTTCTTCCTTTTCCGAAAGAATAACCTCAATATGACAAGGGCTGCTCATATAAGCTGAAATAGCAAAATAATTATCATTACTCGTCCTTCCATTTCACGATTACATGAAAAGTCTCAAGATAACTTAACATCAACTTACGGTTAATTCGGCCGTGAGCTCTGTATGTCCTCCTGCGCATTTTAGGGGCACGGTTAACCTGAATATGCTCAATAACTAGGCGATCAGCATCCAGACCCTTATTGTCTGCGTTGGACTCTGCATTTTTAAGAAGCTGAAGCAAAAACTCGGCAGATTTCTTTGGCCACCGTCCTTGGGTTGTGCCCCATTGCTTCGCCTAGCGGAAATAAGAAATATTGGATAAAATTAATTTATCAAACCCACGATTTTATCCAGTCTACACAAATCGATACGCATTTATTCGAACACGACATTTACAGTACCTGTGCACACCTCCCTACTCCACCGTTGTACCGACGAAACGGGACGCATTCCTTGTGTTCAACCACATTCTTCAAGTACCTCACTGCTCGACGAAGAGGCATTCTCTTTATGGCTGAAGCTGTCTCCCTCGTGTTCTAAAATCGAATAAGAAGGTCAAACCACACATTATGTATTAACTGCGATCAAACCATTAACATTATGGACAACAGTCGCTTAAAAATCTAGCTATAACATCAAATCCATATTATTCTGTCACTGTTGACTGTGCTAACTCTGAATAATCCTGGTCGTATTAACTTTGCCTCACCTTGAAATGAACACGAAGATTGGATCCTCGAGACTTGCAGGACTTTGCTGCATTCTCAGGTTCCCTTGAGTACCTGCCCATTTCCTAATTTTTAAAAACTTAACAGCGAAATAATAATTAATCTTCCCAACTTCGCACCGGACTACAAAAAGGATTGAGACAAGGACCAGATATCTCTGACAAGCATGGTGAAAATCGAGTTTGAATCATGACACATTTACCGCGCTTCCAATTTCTCTATGCTACTCTCATCGTGTGTTTTTAAGAAACAAAATTTCAATTCTTGAATCCTGTACGGCCCCTTAATAAAAAGACGTGGTAGATGGCGCCCATACGCTTAGCCTTTTTGGCTTTGTGTGAAAACATGAAGCTTAAAAAATCATGATCCAACCACTCTCACGTCTTAGCAATTGAATTTATGATTATTGTGAATTTTGTCGAAAAGAAAGTGCTGACAACTCAATCGTTTTTAAGTCTTTATTAAGCTTTTAGCTGAAACAAAACATGGCCGTGAGTCGCATTGTATCACACAAACGCGAATATATTTACGCTTAATAATAATATAAATTACGTTTGATTAAATCGTATCACTTGAATTTTATATATTTCGTTTAAAAAACAAAGGTTACTTGCGAGATTAGCGATGCTGACTATAATCCCTACACAATAACAAAAAGAATAAATGTAATTAATGATTGAAAGTTGTTAAAAAAGTGATTGTAACCCAAAAAGGATGGAGCACGAGACTCGAGATTTATTTATTTGGGTATAATGGGAGGCCAAGATTGGTCGGTTTCAATCTCTGCCAAGATGTCCTTGTACGGATTCTTTGTTCCTCCTTTGCAGCACATTTTGCCTACTCGTTTCACCAACTTGCTTCCAGCAATGAAATTCTGTTAAAATTAAAAAAAAAAACAATGGAAAACTTGGTATATCAACAGTGTTTAAAACCCGTTTCAGCATAAAATACAACATACCTCAATAACAAAAGAAAGCAAAGTGTTCACAACCGGAAACGCTACCAAGAGAAAGCGAAAGCTCTGAGTTGACGGTGTGATTGGTTCCAAGGAGAAAAACGTTGCGAGACCATCAACGGGGTAAATCATTAACACAGCGGTGAAGCTGGTGAGCAAAATATTGGCGAGTAGAAATTCAACTGAAAGTTAGAAAATTGTCAACACATTTAGGACTGAAAGTAATACTTTTATCCCATCACAATGATTGTTTTAATATTTCGTGAAACGTACAATTGGAGTAGAACGGTTTTCGAAAAGGAGGCCCCTTTGAGAACACTACAGACATGATGAGATACTGAAAAGAGCTGACGCTGAAGATTGTAGTGGTTTCCCAGCACAGCGTCTCCAGCTCGTCGCCAGATTTTGGCTGGAGTGGCGTGAACCACACTTGCTTACTCAAAAGTGTTATTGCAGACCACTGGGTGACGACACAAATTAAAATCTGAGAAAAAATGGAAAACATATTGGGAAAGGAGACTAGGCTGCCCATGGGCCGTTTCGATACTAGTTTCTTCACAGGTTCAGTGCGACCCATGACTACAGTGATGGTCATCGTTATGGCCAGATCTATCCACAGAAACTGTGTGTCAGCCAGGTTTGTTAGGTGCTGTAAATTAGTTCAATTTTTTACATCATTATTAGGCACTCCGATTGAATGGTAGGCTATTGACTTCATTTTGAGCAACTCACAGTAAAAATACAGAAACTTCATTAAATACTCAGATACATGAATCTCCGAATTTAGTTAATCAAGACTTAAACTTACTTGTAGCGCTTCAACCAATTGCTTCTTACACTCGGGAGACATTCGGGCGTAGACAGATCCTTTAGTGATGATCCTTTGAAATTCAGCCTTTGAACAGTTCTGCTGCAGGAATGTCCAGGTTTTTCCGGTCAGTACAAAGTGGTAATTACAGTCTTCCAAAATCTCAGATCGAATGTCGGTGAAAGGAATCAACTTTTGCACGTCTATTATCGTATCCGATGCATTAGACTCAAATGAAAATCTGTGAGACAAGCGGCGCGAAGGGGTGAGGATGTCGGTTTCGTCGCCCAGGGAAGCCGAGTATCTGACTCCGCCTTCTCCATTATTATTACTTGCATTCGAAGTCTCTCCGGTTTGCTCTGCGTCCTCGTCAGGAACCTCGTAATGTTGTGCTGCCAGCGTATATTCTAAAGTGTCGTTCTCAGTTACATTAACAATTACTACCTACAATGAAAATAGAAATTAGACTTCTCCGTCGTTGTGACATCAAATCAAAGAGGAAATCTTTATTATATACCTTATCCTGCGATGGCACCATGCCACATTCTCGAGCAACACTCAACGCCGTGAGCATGTTGTCACCGGTTACCATCACACACTTGACTGTGGCTGTTGTCAGCTCCTTTATCACAGGCATTGTGGCCAGCTTCAGACTATTCTGCATTACCAAAAATCCAGCAAAGTGCAAGTTCACTTCAATCTACCAAAAGACAAATCAGTGAGTATAAATGGAATGCATTGTGTTTCGTATTTAAATGCATGTTTTAATTGATGCAATCAAATTTGCATACTTTTTCCCTGGAAGCCCTTTGCACTTGGTGCCAAGTCATGCCTTCGACTTTCTTCCATCCTAGGGCGAGAACTCGATAGCCCTTCACCGTGAACCAATCCAAGACCTTGTCATAATTTTCCGGTACACTGACGCACAGCGGAAAGATCTTCTCGGGAGCACCTTTGCAGTAGGCGACCATCTCGTGAGTGTCCAATGAGTTCACAACCACGGACATTCGTTGAAGTTGAGGAGTGAAATCAAATTCTCGAATAATTCCTATCTGAGTATCGCCTCTCTTAACGACGCTAGGTGTGAGCAAGTCAAATCGCTCTGTGTCGTTGCCGTCCATCATGGGTTCTTCCAAATTCTTAATTTAAATTTCAAACATTTCCCCGTTAAATCTGCAGGACTGAACAAGGGAACGAGATTGATTTGTGCACGTACCCAACCAGTGGACGAGAACATTTTCAGATCTAAAGGATCACCGACGATGTTGCCCTTTATGTAAGTGAGTGAGTGACAAGTCGCCATTCCTCGAAGCAAATGAGAGGTGACTGGAAGCAACTGCGGATCAGAGACCGGCTCTGAGAACTCTTCCACGTTGTCATCATTGACTTCGACTGGGACAACACACCTTCACAAAATAGAGGTTTAATGTAGCATCAAAAATATATCATTCGGACCATGCAAGGAAATCGGGTAACTTACGACAAATTCAAGCCCTCTTCCGTTAACGTCCCGGTTTTGTCAAAGCAGACCAACTTTAGTTTGCCACAATAATTGATACGCTGCGGAGATATACAAAATATCTCCTTCCGTTTAAGACGACTTTGAGCATTTAGCGTGCCCACTGTCATTGCTGCCGGAAGAGCTGGAGGGACAACGATCGTGACAATATCCAAAACGCGAACAATTAAGACGTACCAAGTACTCTGTGGAAAAGCAATCACGGTAATCAGTATTCATAACTAGCCAATATCATACGCTTTATGAAATTCATATGTATGAACGTACACCGCGTTGCACGTAAAGATAAATGCAGTACACCATTCCCGTGAGTGCGAAGCAAAACAAAATGAACACGAATTTCATGGAATCTGCATAGAATTTGAAGCCGACTTCTTTCGGGTATAAAATTGAGCGAATCAGTTGACCTTTGAGGGTCGAGTATCCAGTTCTCACAACCACACATGCAACCTACACAGAGAAGAGTTTCGATTACGGAACATTGTCTCTCAGAGATCGTAATTTGTGAACGAAAAATACATTTGAGATAGCACAGAGCACCTTGTTCCCAGCATAAAATCTCGGCTGAATCACATGAGTTCCGCAAAAAATCACATGCTTCTTATGAATATCACAATTGAACATTTCTTGGGAAGGAATCATGGACGACTTGTTCACAGGAACGCTTTCGCCGGTGAGCATACTCTCGTTAACAATACAGTTTCCTTGAATAACGACCGCATCGCATGGCATCACACAACCTTCCGGAGGAATCAAAAGAACGTCTCCCGGAACAAGATCTTTGCAACAAATCTCATCTTCCTCTAGTAAAATCAAATCAAGTGATCAGTGAAAACGGAAGGAGTGCTCGCTTAAATGTTAGCTACATTTGTTACAGGTAGCTTACCTCCATTTGGCTTTAGAATGGCGACAATCATGTCACCAGCCCCTTGTGCCATTTGCTGCAAGGTTTCGCTTTGCTGCCGAGTTTTGTACAGCGACACAGCGATAGATACGAGAGAAATGACAACCACACAAACCGCGTAGTAGTAGTACTGATCAAAGCACCACAACAGGACGCTGAATATTTGGAATAAATAAAAGGGGTTGAGGACCTCCTCGACGAGCAGTTTAAAGTAACTCTTGACCTCCACAAAAATCTCATTGACGCCAAAAAATTTCCGTCTGCAAAGACAAGCGGCAATGACTGGAGTTAACTTGAACATGTGCGGAATGCATGGCTTGGGAGTGTGCACCTTACAATTCCATTCGCCGATCCTGACTGAGCCCCCGGAACTCTTCCAATAGCTGTTGGCAACTAATATCTGTGAGCCCTTCAACTTTTCTGAATTCATCCTTAGGCTCAGCCCAGACGAACTTTTCGTGACGAAATGTGAAGTGTCGGTGAACTGTCCCGGAAGTTTCAGGATCCCCAATAAGCCTTGTGCGAGAATTTTGATGACGAAGGCTTTTCTGTCCGTTTTGAGAGCCAAACTCTTCCGGGAGAAAGTCCACTGTTTCTACTTCAATCTTACATATTGTCTTTTCCTGACTGTCGTCCTGGTTTCATCAAATATAAATATTTCATTTACATGGCTGAACGCAAGGATTGCAGGATTTCCTTTGTCTTTAAGATTCGGTACGTGTGATTGGTGCAGAGTGTAACTTGTGACTTACGGTGATAAGTACAATATCAGCAACATCAAGCCCGCAAGGAGCACAAGTTAGCCACACTTTCCAGTGGGAGAACCAGTGCATGAAAAGCCACGGTATTCCCAAAAGTATGACGTTTATGGTCCAGTACATGCCCAATTTGAATCGATTCGTCTGGTATCCCCTGAATGTGACATCTTCTCCGGCAAGTTCCTGAATATGGTTTCCATCACCTTGCGATATCCTCTGATACCCAGACATAATCCACCCTTTGGGCACGGGGAATCTTTGAGTAAAAAAATTACATGCTTCATGAGCGTGCCTGCAACTATCACAGCATTTTTATTTTTCTTCTAAACGTCGTCAATCATTCTAATATCCCATTTTTACTTGTCATGACTTCTATCGGTTATCGCGTAATCATCATTGCATTCTTCTATGCCAAAAATTCACATAGTCTTGCGTTGCCCCAAAATTAAATTTACGTCTGAATCATTACCTCCGAATTCTCGCGTCTATCACAAGCTTATCCAAATACATACCAAACTTTCCATTACTCTTGATGAGTGTTCAATGCACTGCTGGCTACAAAAAGTCTCGATTGCGTGCGTACCAAGATGAGAGAAGACGACTTACCATAAGTAACTACGCCGCCCCTGACCACAAGGAGGAAACTACTGTCCTGGTCTATTAAGCGACGGAAATGAAAACCACCAATCGACTCACATTAATAAAAGCAATGATATAACACGAACAATTTATTGTGGCATGTCTTTGTCTTTCTAAGTCAAGCTCTCTAGTACAACTGACAACACCAATGATGCTTATTCACGTTCTCACTCCACCAAAACACATACACTTTGAGGAATGCAGAACACTGCTAATAATCTTCGGATTTGCTGTCCTTGAAACTCGAAAGTATATTCTTTTGATAAGGTCTGGGCTCCCCGATTTTAGCGCTCACTTAATCAGAGAACACAGAAAGTAATGTGCTTGTAGCAAGTTCAATCTCGTAGTTCGCAACGTTTTGCATGAGAATGACCGATTTCATGGAAAGCTCTGCCTCGTGATACTGTCCTTGTTCGAGACTGTGTCAAGCAAATATTTGTCCACGAATCGAAGCAGTTTGGTGATACTAACCAAGAACGCTTCGAGTTCGAACACGTAGTAACGATATTGACGTGAGATTTGAATTGTGACGAGAGCAAAAAATAAAAGGAGTTCTCCATCAAAGACAGTACAGATCAGACAAAAACGAATTTAAACTGCTTCAGTTAAACTAGAAAAGGTTGTGCGTTTTAAGCATATAGTAAAATGTTCAACCATAACGTTCTTTTACATGCAGTCCGCTCCGTATTCATGATCGCGTCGTGTGTGGTATGGTGTTGGTATGGATTTGTATACTATGCCCATTCAAAAACATACATGCACATTTACAATGTTTCACCATGAACCAACCTCGCTCCTTGCTGAAGTGATGCTGGTAATAACTGAATACGCATGGAATTGGAATATCAAATACGTATACAAACACATCATTAGTTTCACAGTCAAAAGATAAAATGATCGAGACTAACAACACCATAAATTTGACAAATCTACATTATGGTCTGTTTTGGATGATAAGGTGATTCGTACCCTGTACTCATTCCATGGATAAACATTTGATGTAGGTATGCATACCTATATGTATTATGCTGGACCATGACGAATGTCGATGGTAAATACACACACCAGTAAATGTCAAGTCTCGATTTTATAACACAGCATCAATGATAAAAAACAGAGTTAAAATCATTCATTCATTCAGTCAGATTAAGGACTGTTCAGAACGTATAGCTGAGAAATCAATACGTTTTTACTTCATGTTGTTATTTCTTTAGCACGCATGACGTACTAATTCAGAGATCTCTGGAGACGGTCAAAACATCCTGCTTTGATCCTACAATTAGTTCAGTACTTATTAGGAAACACAAAAATTCAACGTATAAGCTTGACGAACTTCGAAGAATATGAAAACAAGATGCATGCGGCTTTTTACTACAATCAAAGCATTCATACTGTGAAACTCGAAACTTGCGTCAACTTGTAGAGTAATAGCAGTATAAATGATACAAATAAACTCCCAAATCACTAATCCGTCTACAGAACCGCCCTGCAATGTGCATTAATTGCTAGTGTAAATTATAAGTCAAGACATCTGCAGTTTGCGGTTGGCCAGCTGCAGCAAAATTGTGAAATACGTTCGTTTCATATGTACAGTGTACGTCCCAACTGATACTCGTTGTTAAATCCGTTATAACAGTGGCTTGTTGAGGTAGTAATTAGACCTCTCAAAACGGTGGAATATTAATTACGTGCAGTATCCTAAAATGATTAAACAAATAAGACACGATGGATTCATACATGCTCCAAACGTAATTACTGGTCCTTCATGACGAATGTCGTTGTTATTCGTGGCAGTCACGTATACATATCCGTCAGCACAAATCAAATCTTGATTTTCATTTAATATTTTACTTTCATGTCCGTCTGTATTTGTTTGCGTGACTAATACTTTTCCGATTAATTTGACAAAGTCAGAGCGACAATGACCACGATATATTGGCAACTCAATATATTCTATTCCATTAGTAGATGTGTTGATGAATAAATAAAATATGATTGATGTTACTACTCAGAAATAAATGCATAGTGTGACTTTTTGATAGTTGTGACCTTGCAAGTTTAACCTTTAGAAGATATGAAATCTTGGAAAAGCAATGTCAATAACCCCCAGTATTTGTAAATCAAAGTCAGTGGATTTGATTGGTTTTATATCTCAATAACTGTAAATCATGGATCAAAGTTGTAAAAATTCGGAAGCAGCTAAACAGCACGCTTGTGGCCAACCGATAATATTGCCATACGCAAGTCCATGGAATTGTACCAATAAAAGCAAACGTTAGATTCTGATCTTTGGCGTTAATTGCATGGTAGTCTCCCCTTAGTCATGCAAAATACGGCTGGCCGATTAGGTCTTCAAATGTTTAGGTACAAAGGCCGACCTCCTATTGCAATGAAGTGTCGTTTATCGAGTGTATGGTTGAGATCTTACCTGCGGCAAGAAAAATATACTTCAGTTTGACTCACATTTTATGAGATCTCCTGTACATCAATTCCCACGTGGAGTAACCACATTAAAATTTATCACAGATTACACACACTTGCTCTAGTTGTGAGTACAAGTGCTACTAACTCAAATATTTTCACCAGGTTCCTTGCAGACTTGCTTTCATGATTTTTAGTGAGTTGTGAGCATCATTCTCCCTTAGAAGGCCTTGCACGTGGAAGGCACTGTGCTCACGAAATGAGTGAAAATGTCAAGATCTCATCTGTGAGTGTATGTCATTAACTTGAAAAACATCTGAAGTTTCATTCTCCCACACAGGAGTGTGTTCTGACTCACGTAATCTTGGCGAAGCCGCCAGGTTTCGACCACATTTACACAGTCAATGCATACATTAAATTGAAACTCTAGGTAACATTGCAAATGTGAACCTCTTGTCGGTATCTCAGCCCATTTCCAAGGTTGTCCAAAATACATGTATTTTAAATACTATGTATTTTA
>JAHZMW010004005.1:0-31725 GCA_027743745.1 Alloscopus bannaensis
TGAGGATACTAAGAAAGAGTTGCTCTCTCTGATAATATGTATAGTTTTTTAATATCTTTATAGCTAGGGTCTAAACCGCGTCTCATTTTAAATTATCAACCCATGCGGACCATCCTGTACAAGTATTTTGCAGACGATTGGAGCAACGAACGAGTAAAAAAAAGTGCTTCGCAGTAGGATTATGACTTTATGCATGAATGTGCAACAGGCGGATACGGAGGCGATAAAATTGGGATTTTTCTCTTTCAAGCACGCTTGTGCTCCTTGTGGTACAGGGCCGCTTTAAAAGATCGCATTTGAAAACGAAACGGTAACTCTCTCTCTACATGGGCATCTTCATCAAGTCACCTGCTCTCATGTCCAGATTTTTGCGAACAGATGTGTTTTTTGACTCAATCACTTTGCCTGCTTGATGACTACAGCCTCTTTGTAAAACTGAAGCCGGGGAGTAGTGGGAAGCCAATGTAAAAATAGGGATTGTACAGACAGTTTAGAAAGACTGACCAAGTTTTTATCTTGACAGCCTTTTTACAAAACGTGAGGACATAAATGAAATATGGGGAAGGATCTGAGAGAGCATCGCGTTTTTTCACTTTGATTCATGAAGCGTAGTAGCAGTCGTCGTTGTGTACGACTAGTTATGTAATGACTTGGGAAAATGATCCATCTGTCCACTTTAATGGGATGGAAATAAGCGTTACAAATTAATCAAGACTGGATTTGGTCACACACAGAGACTCAACAACGCTTAACGGCACTCGCTCCTCCGCTAAAAATAGCAAAGTGGACATGCACACAGACATAAACAAGTTGCGGAGGTTTACAGCATGAGTAATTGAGTCTTGCTCAGAAAAAAGGACTTCAATTCATTACTTGTTCTGTCTTTAACAGTGGTTTTCGCGCATCACCTCCGAGTGGCATATTGATGTTGTGAGTTGGCTAAATATGGATGTGAAATTATGAAAAACGTGTAGTATCCTTGTCTATTTAGTTACATACACTCATTAGACACAGGATTTTACACACACACCGAGAAAAAGACAAGGTTGAAAGTGGAAAAAAATACAAATCCAGTTTCATTTTTTCTCTTTTCCCACTTCATTTTCATGTTTCTCCCAGACAGCCTCCTAGACTCGGATCGCATAAGAAAGGTATAAATTTTTCCAAATGAGAAGACAATAATAGTGAGACAGTAGTCGTCATTTTGCTCTTGATTTCATTTTTTAATAACTCCCTACATCACCAACTGTCAGATCACCGTGAGCGTGTGTGTGTATTTCAGTAAAAAAAAATACGTTACCGGTTAAACACAAGTCTGGCATTCCCCGCAGTTGTTCATCATGAGTGGTTTACAAGGGGATGAGAGTGAGAGAGAAAAGGGATGACGAAAAACAGTAATTTCTCAAGTTGTTTTGCTCCCGCTTTGTTCCTCCCGCTTGAAAACAATGCGTTTTTTTCGTTACGCATTTAGCGGAAGTAATAGCAGGAGACAGTGAAGTAAATATTGTGGTGTGGACGATCCACATCATAATATATTTTTTTCAATTACACTCTTTCTTTTTAACAGTGTTTGAGCCATCCCTCTAATCACTACGTTCAACTGCAAAAATACTTTTCCCACTTTTCCCGTTTCTCCCTTTAACGCATTCCCACATTCGCAAGAAAAAAAAATGAGGGGCTTTTGCGACTCATTTTAAAACCGTAGTGTGGTGTGTGGGAGGGTGTGGGACATTCATTATTGTGTATTGGAGTAGCTGTTTCTCCGTGCTCAATTTTCTTGTTGGCAATCCACTCTCCTCGTCATTTTACGCGTTTAGCATATTTCCCATTTCGCCTTTCTCATCAGGCTCATTTCACCGTACAGTTGATAAAGCCTGCATGCCTCACCCGGCTTCCTTCACTCTCTCGTCAAATTGAAAAAAATGGTAATCAGACAATCATGATTATTACACAAAGTACAAAGTGAGGACGAGAGTGATTTTTACTTCTTACTCTCTACACACTTAAAAAAAACCTTAATCTGTCTCTTTCTCATCCATCAAGGGGATAACTGCACAAAGACAGGATGCTCATCTGGATTTTTGCGTTTAAACCGAAAAAGTGGTGTATCACGCGTCTCTCTTATCTGGCTTCTTCATGATGAGTGTGCATTCAAGCTTAATCATTGAATGTTTCACTTGAGAAGGTCTGTACGTGTGCCTTATTTTTTTCACCAACGAAATGAGAAAAATGGCAAAGTCCCGTAAAAATTGGAATTAATAATGTATATTATTAAAGGACACACAACTTAGGGGTTGTTGTGAGAGATTTTGAGAATACACCACTTTTTTTTCTGTGCATACATTCACACACAACGCTTCATTCATCATTATCGCAATATTCTTTTCACATCAGCACAAGGGAAACGGAGAAAATGAACGGAGGAGAGGAAGAGACTCTTAAGAAAGTATATTTAATTTATATATTTTTTTGACAACGAGCGAGTCACTAATGATTAACGTTTCAGGCATGCAATGCCCTGTTACTTTTTGACGTTTGGGCTTGAACCACCACGAAACCGCCTCATGGTTCACCGTGTTGTATAATGAGGCGATAAGTCAGGAAAAGTGATCAGTGTGATCCATGATCCATATGGTTAGAGTTGTGTTACACTCGTAATGTATAACTTCATGGTGGAAAAAGTTTGAGGAAGAACTTTGTTTCCCCATCTCTCTTCATTACCGTCGTTGTTTTTAATCGGAGTTTTCCTATTTAAATGACAACTCCCCCTAAAAAAGCATTCCACTTTTATAGCATATGGTGATTATATCTACGTGTATATCTTTTTCAAAAGAGGTTGGTTGTGCGACAACACGAAGAGCATCCATCCATGGTTCTGCTTCTTCTTTAACATAGAGGCGCAAATGGAGACAGAAAGATTTGAAGGAAGAAATTCACAATAAAAATGACGAAGAAGGAAGGAAAAAGTCAGTTCTTTTGAAACAGAGACGAGAGCCCCTTTGTTTGTGCTCCTTGAGTGAGTAAACTCTGAAACCATTGTCAGTTTGAAGAACAATGTCGTTGAAGACGGGAGTGCGAAAGGGTGATGGTTTTGTGCAAAAATTGTAACAATCACTGTGTTCTTAGATGAAATCAGAAGGATGAGAAAGGTGGCTGGATTGGCAATCCGTTGTTTTTCTTTTTCAGCTCGCCATTTCCTTTTGGGTGAAATTAGGAAAACAAAAAGAGGAAATGAGTTCCTTTTCGGAATTTCATAACGTTTCCTTGTACCTGAAATTGTTGAGGAATGGTCCATTGCCAGCTTTTGCAATAAATATATTTCAAGATTTAGCTAATCATGACAAGTTCCGTTTCTCAAAATCCTTGCACATACACAATGACGACGCCCTTACACAAAATTATGTGATTTTGCCTAGTGACATTTTTGTCAACATTTTCCAATTATTTTTCGCAAAAAAAAACACGAGCAACGTCTCCCAAACATTGTAGCGCACCATTTTCTATTTCGCACACGAAAATATACACAGTTTTCGATTAACTTTGCTTGAGAGAGATGAATTGATTTCGTTATGAATGCTTGTAGCACAAGGGAGACAGAAGACGCAAAAAAACGAGAAAAAAAATCAGTTCACACAACTGTTGTTTCCTATGTGTCTCGACTTTTCAATAACCTTTTCTTTTCAAGTTCATGAGCGTTTACACAAACTTCCTTACTCACACACATGGTTTGCATGCACACAAGAGAGACAATCACGTCAACAAAATGCCTATGTAACCTTATGGACAAAACGTTGTCTTTTAAACGCTTTAGGTACATTCCTCGAAAAAAAAACTTGATTCACTTCCTTACACCTACACTCATCATCATTCTTATCGTCGTACCTCGGTGCTGGCATCGTGGAATGCGGTGCACTGTTACTTAAGCAAAAACACACTCCTGCTCCTCCACGCTTCTCGACTCTGTGAACGGAGCAGACGAAGAAAAAAAATCCATGCAAAACACTCTCTTCAATCTTTGTTATTCCTTTTTACATGTAAAGTTAAACGGATACACAAACGGTTGCACGACAATCCGTACAAAAATGCAACGAGTTATGTGCAAAAAAAAGTGAAAAAAATCGAGCACTATGATGGAATAACTGAGCATATAATATTTTCCACTCATTCATAACGATTCTCAAGAGTTTTTTTTTCAAAATTTCATTTGACTCTCGTTTGGAACGTACGTTTTCTCTCTCTCACGCGATTCATATATTCATCAAGAGAAATGTATAGATAATTTGTATTCTTCTTTTTTCTCATATTCCAAACACACTCTCTGAAGATTACTGCTACATTTTATTAAACAACAACGGGAGAAATAAATGGTTGTGTTTGATGTATGAAAATTGAGTTTTGTGATTTTTTCTTGATTGACATCCACACACTCGGACGTGAGTAGCTTGTGGCTTGATTCAGGATGAGAGTGGATCAGGAAAAAAACAGATTTGTTGAGACGACTGTCAGAGACAAAGATGCGGTGCAGAAAATATAAGAAAAGTGGAAAGGTCATCTCATCGGAGGAGGAAAAGAGCAAATAATAATAATGGCAGCAGCGGCACACACTCGTTGAGTCTCGTCTGACGAGAGAATGATGGTGCTCGAAGCGATTGAACATGCTCAGCAAATATATTGTGTATAAATCAACGACAAGCCGACTTCTGATCTTCAGTTTCCGTTACAATGAGAGACAAAAAGCACAATATTACTCTTGCGTGTTGTCCTCGAGTATTTCCTCAAAGTGATGTTAACAGTTTGGGTCAATTGAAGAGGAAACAAATTTTTCTAAAGAGAAACGATAAATAATACGCGCACAAATCTTCAAGTGATCAGTACCGGTGCTTAGAAACGGTCGAAATGGTTACAAGATGATGACTCACATGTTGATCCTAATCTAAACCACTTTGCACAGTCGTCGTCTTCTTCTAAATCGTAATGAGCTTCAAGTGCTGTTACACTAAAATGAATTACTGATTATCAACACTCATTTCAGGATTGACAGCCCAATCAATTTCCCAACTAATTATTCTGCATGCTCAACTAACTTGTGTAATTGCGTAATTGGTTCGAGATAAAAACCATTCGTTTCCCGCTCCTTTGGTGCAATTAGTCGGATTTGTGATGTAACAAAAAACAACACGCGGCGATGTCTCTCTCATATGCGTGACCAATCCTTGCCATTTCTCCGTTCAACTTGTCATTTTTAAAACGGAATGGTTGTCATTGAACCGAATAAAAAATGTTTTAGTTAAAAGGGTTCTGCGTTTGTGTATTTCTCTCTCTGAAATTCATAATGAGAATATTTCTCGTATTACTCATAGAAAGTTGTGGTCATGGCGATAGAGGTACGAAGTAAAATACAGCATGAAATTGATCCTTCCCTGACATTTCCCATTGGCGGAGTATAATAAACTCTTAAATTTTTTTGCTGTTGCGGAAGACCACTTTATAACCGGACTCGAAAGAAATTTGAGCAGTAATCCTCAACGTACACGGTAATAATGCAAAAGTCCACTTCCATAATAAGGAAAGTGGCCGGGAGCGGTCTTTTATTTCGCGTAACGGAAATTACAATATTATCATGTTCCTCTGTTGTAATAAAACAATCAGCTTTGGGGCACTACGACAAACAAGAATTTATGCAATGACATCAACTCCAACCCTTTTAATCCGTGTGTGTCTAAGCGGTGTAATGGACAGGGATCAAAACTCGGAGGAAAATGCAAATTGCCCTTCGACCACATACAAACTTTTCCAACGTGAGTCCCTCTAAATATTGAGAGTTTGCCCAACATCTTTAAGCAACCACACACTGAGCCGGTGACATTAAACTTGAGTTCTCGTGTGTCCTCCACTTGCATAATTATGTATTGAATCCCGCAAAAAAAAGTCCGTACTCATCTTGACTTGAAGCACCTCCTCAACCCAATTGGTGAACACTTGCATAATAATGTATTTCATTAGCATTCGATAATTTCATTAGTCACTTCTGCCCATCATGTCGTCTCGTTAACTTTTTTCCCTGTGAGCACCACAATATTCCATTGAGGCTGGTGACACACACGACGTCGTTTTTTTTCGTCTTGTTTCCTTTTGCACGAACAGTAAGAGAAAACGGTTTCTTCCTTTTGCTCCCCATGCAACCAAAAAAAGAAGCGTGCCTAATATACTCATTCTCTCCGCAATTCCCATCTCTCAACAAATTTGAAAGACTTTGAAAATATTTTCTTTAAAAGAAAGGAGTAGTAGTCAACAAGTTACAAAATTCGTATTTAGTCACATAAAAAAGTTGAAGCATGTGTAATTTTTTTGTTCTTTAGGTGCTACAATCACTTCAAGATTCTTTCTTTCCGCCGTATTTAATCAGAACGTTTAGCTCATTTGACTAAAGTCGTCTGGCCGAGTCCTCAATTACAAATCGAGAATGATCGCATCCAAACGAGTGGTGTCTTTACATGCAAATGAGAGCACACCAGTCTCCTCCTTGTTTTGGCACACACACGTTCGTCAATGAGCACTCACTCATTCCGTCAGTTTTACTGTCTTTGTTCGCCACTTGTACTACGCAGCATTTCGGCGTTGTGTTACGCAACTTTTGATTTAAAATTGAATGACTTTATCTCCCCGTTTTGCTCCTAGTCTTCCTTTGCCACTTCCCGACGTCTATTCACGAGAGCACAATATCCTCTCTGTATTGCTCCGCTTCAATGCTCCTTTCGATTGACTTTTTGAAGGCTCTCCTCTGTCTTCCTATTTTTCCCTTCTCGGTGTTGAACTTGATGAAGAACACTTTTTCGTCAAAGTAGGCTAAGCCTGTTGGGATCATTTTTTTTACAGCGCACACTTCCCGAGATGTGGGTTAATACATTGAGAGAAGAAAAATCCCCGAATACTGTTACGAGGTGGTAATGATGAAATCAGAGTATATATAGCGAACGAAGATTTTCACAAGAAGAATTATGCTCATGGCAACTCATTTTCTCTTTCTCACCTGTGTCCCAGTGTTTGAGAAAGAATAGCGTCATGAATGTTTCTCTTGTTGTAGCTGTGTGTTTTGTGTGTGCGTCCTTCATTTAATGAAGATTCATTAATGGTCTCCTCTGACGAAAGCTAAAAATATATTTGCGAAAAGGCTAGTTTACATCTCTCACTCACCCCTTCGGCACTCAAACCTGTCAGTGTGCAAATCTCTCGGACGGCAGTTCTCGGAAAAATTATGGATGACACCTTTGAGCGACACATTTCTTTCCGAGAGAGTGTCTGAGCACGAAGGGATTGAGGTATGTGTGAGTGTCTGCTACCTTGACGACGTGTGAGGAACTCCTCATTTAGCACACTAATACGGTTTTTCCTCGTGAAAGTCACTGGGACAAGGAGCGTACACATACCACTACCCTTGAACTGTTGTAATGTCCTACGTGATCACATTACCAATATCGCCATCTTAATGGAGGAAAGGTGTTCATCCTCTTGAGCATATGTGTAGACTGTGGGAAACTCACATTCCGATCCCACATCATCTTCACATCACATACTCATCCCTTTTTTCTGGGGTTGACACTCATACTCTCCGTCGTAGAGGAGCGTTGACAGTGAAACTGAGAAGACACACATATATGGCAAAAAAGGAAGACAGAATTAATGCTCGAACTCGCCGTCGTATAACATATGTACAAAAGAAAAACAGTAGAAGGGAAAATCAACCATTAAGTGTTCATTTCGGAAAAAAATAGACTAGAGAAATCCGTTGTCCTCCCGCCCTTCTCGTATCGGTGGTGCTCTCCGCATAGTTTGCGAAAGATATAATAATAATTCCTCCGTGTCGCATACTAATAATAATGAATAAGGAACAGAGACCCATAAAGATTAATGACGGCGAAGTCATATCGCACCATATTTCATTGAGCTGTATTTATGACATCTTCTCTCTCACTTTGATGGTTCGCGTTCAAATACGACAGCTCTCAAAGGGATGAATGGCGACTGTGCTCTTTTTATACAGGAATATTTTATGATGCACTCTTTGCGAATTCTCATTCATCCTGACCACCCAAAGTGAATGACACAGTCGTTACAATCACATAAATATAGATGTGTATTAAAATAGTACGTGTCTAACGGCATTCCCTCGCCTTGGGTCAACTTTGGCTGCGGTGAGGTAGTGTGATGCGTGCAGAGGGGAATTAGAGATGTGCAGTGGTCATCTGAAACTTATTCGACGACTCGGATCAATTACGCCAAATGATGCACTTCTTCAAAGATAGAAGCGTCCGAGCGTACTCGTAGAGCGTGGTTTGCAGAAAAAAAAATGTCCTTGCGATTTTTGTCACATAAATAATCCGGCAGAGGAAAACCGGTCTTTTCGGGAGGTGATCTATGCAACTGTGATTGTCTGTAGAGATAATGTCACACCAACATCATCGTCCCCCTCATCATCCTCTTTGCTAAACACTGGCTGAAAGACCAGAGAGCTGTATGCAGTCGACCTTACACTTTTAAAATCACTTTTATTTATTTCCCTCCGACTTCATCTCCCAACATTGTACAATTAGAGTCAGATTCTGCTACATCCTTGTGTCGTCGTATATCAAGTCGATGTTGTGGGTATGCGACAAGAGATTATGAGATCACACCGGCTCCCTTTTTACAAACCGTGATAAATGAAGTTAGGCAAGTCTTCTTGAGAGAGTGAGCAGAGCTTTGCGAAGTGCAACCAGTGACATACTAAGCGGTATTTACCTCGAGTATTTGTTCTAGAGATTTAGACCAAGTGCATACTTTATGCAACGGATGGAGGACACCACTTGTCGCCAGAGTAAACGTCGTATGTTTTATTACGCAATGCGAGTGCATCATGCTTGTGAGAGAGACACAAAGATTGACAAAATATCGAGTATCCTCCTCCGTTTGCTGCCACTCCATCTGAAATTAATTGTGTGGTAATAGCATTCATCTTACACTCTGCCTTCACTTTGTGAACGGTGAATTTGCACATTTTTTTATATTCTTTGTCTTTTTTATTATTCCGCTGTGTGTGCATGTAGCCTTTTCTTTGTAATATTTACATAATATAATATAATGCATTGTGTGAGTATGCACTCACGCCTTAAGCCAACCAATTTACACACGACGAGTGTGTGTCTTTTTTTCTCCAAAGAAATGAAAACATGCGGAACCGAAAAAAGAAGGCTGAGCAAA
The DNA here is from genome assembly GCA_027743745.1 of Alloscopus bannaensis. NCBI lineage: Eukaryota > Metazoa > Arthropoda > Collembola > Entomobryomorpha > Entomobryidae > Alloscopus > Alloscopus bannaensis. The sequence goes on from JAHZMW010004005.1 coordinate 9,238, forward strand.
GAAAAAAAAATGCATAAATGCGCAGATGTGTGACACACACATACACACTTCACGTTGTGTCAGTCTCTCTTTGTATAACGGTTTGCATTTTCATATAAAAAAATCAGATTAGTACGAGCTCAAGACTCTTTACCCGTTGCATTTTCAACTGGCGGAATGCAAACAAATTGAAGATAATCTCCGAGAGAGGATCTTGTTTAATGGTGGAGTGTTCTAAAAATGATTTGCATTTTGGTGGTGCAGATGGCAAGCAATATTTCACACCGTGGAGGATGGAATCACTGACCCAAAAAGTAAACACATATTTTATTACGTGAGAGAGAAAAATATGTGTGTGCTCAGTCCGTTTGAAATTGTCGAGCGGAGGGGGGGAAATTTATGAAATGATTTTGAGAATGATCTGTTACAGAGAGGCTGACACCGTATTATTCCGTATTAGTTTTGAGAATATGTAACACTTACATACTTTTACTTGACGATACGTGTGCTTCCTAATAAGGTGGGAATTGTCTGTAACAATAATTTAATTCCCAGAAATGAAGCCAGGAAGAGAAAAAAAATCAACTCACCGGTTGCTCTGTTGTAATGTAACCCGTGTAATCACCAACTATTATATTATGCACATGATGACGCATACTTTTTCATTAGGAAAAACAATTGAAGGAAGTCCGATTTATTTTTTTTCGTAATCAACACTCATCCACAACAACAAGAGAGAAAAGTGTAACCAAGTGGTGGTAGTAAAAGGTTTAGTTTAATTTTTGTAGAAAAAAGTTCCGTTCTCAACAGAGAGTTAAAGTTCCGTAAAAGAGTTCACGGTATTTTGTCCCTTTTTATGAGCAACTTCCTCATCATCACCCTGAGAGAGAAGTACCAATTTTTTTCAGGTGTAAACGACGACACATCTAGTTGTTGTACACGCATTACAAGTATAATCAGAGTCATGTCTCATATTTCAATATTTTATGATTTCTTCACGTTTTTCCTCAACGAGACGAAAAAATCACGGAGCTCTCCTTTGCCAAGAGAAAGAGTAAGTTCTACTGTTTATAGAGCCTTTTTCCCTTTCCCTCATTTGTTTGTTATGAGGAGGCTATTTCTCACATAATAAAACGTCCGATATTTATTTTTTAAAGAGATGGAGGGAGAGAGAGAAATGAATTATAATTATAATGACTCACTCACATCATCAGAAAGGAAAACTTGTAAATCATCAACGAGTAAATCATGTTTAGCGCAACAAGTCATAAAACGTATTTATACGCTCATCCTCTCTCTCTCTCTCTCTCTGCTCTTCCTCTTCTTCATCAATTCTCCGCAGTTTTGGTTAGCGGGATAGTTGTCTTTTGGTATTTATCGTGTAATTGTAAACGGGTGGAATTTCAACGAGTTGATCACATTTTCCCGTCTCCCACTCTGTGTGAACTGAGAAATTATGATTGTGACAACGTTCTCACCAAAACTGTGAATGGGCTTTGAACTTAAAGAAATTCATTGAGCTATTAGCTCTCTGGTTATGTGAAAGCTTTGATAATTCACAGTCTCCAATGGCTCATCTCTTAACAAATATTCGCAGGCTCTCTCTCCCTCTGAACACCCCACCAGAATTAATACGGAAAAAAAGCATTTTCCACAAAGGGAAAATTGCGTACCCCCTTCCTTCATTGGTTTCACTGCAATTCCTCTCCTTCGCGCTTCTTTTGTCGTTTCAACAATTAATTTGAAATGGTGACCATAAAAACTTGATGAGTTCTGATCTCTACAAGGAGAACGACGCCTTCCATCAAATATAATTTACGAAGAATTAAATCTTCAAAGCGTATTTACCCTGAGCCGAAAGATGCGTTTTCTCTCTCTCTCTCTCTCTCTCTTTTGGCAAAGGTGTCATGAAAATTTAAAGAGGTTACTGGTCTTAACGAGAAGTGACAGGCTCAAGTGTGTGTGGTTTCCTAACGAATTGCAAATTACTTGAGCTAATCACTCTTTAAGATCTCAAAAAAGTTATGGATGTGGTGGATGCATAACAAAGGAACTGCATCCTTTATTTTTTTGGCAAGCGCGTACACACAGAGAGAGAACATGATCTCTGAAATTAGGCTGTCATCAAGTGATTAGCAATGCCATAAAGTGGGGATTTTTACAACCCTAATTTTTTCAAGGGAAATATATCACTTCTCTCTCCGCTTTATCTCGCATTTTTTATATATGCGCATATTATATCTTCCACTAATCGTTGTTGTTCTTTATTTTGCATTACAGAGAATCTGCTCAAATCGCAGTTCCCCGTGTTCACCATGTACGCCCAAAAGCTATGTGTGCCAAGTGCGAGGGGTTGTGATCGTGCTTGGGGATTCGAGCTGGTTCGTGGTTACACTCTCAAAGATGGTGGCAAGAAGGTGATGCAGCTCCCCTCACGTGTTGCTTGTATGGACGCTTGCATTCAAGAACGGGAGTTCCCATGCCGGTAAAGAATGAGTTTGCGGGTGTTCCGTTTTTTTCAAAAAACCACTTCTTTCTCTCTATTCCTTATTCTTTAAACCATCATCACTGTCATCATCCTCTTTAACTTCGTCTCCGTGTCTCTCTTAAAAAAAATTGTCAGCCTCGAAGTAAGACAAAGTCCCCCGTGCTCATGGTCCGTTTCAATTAGCAGAGACAAAACGCCGTGGAAAACAGAGAGAGTCGACGACAACTTTATAGAGTAATTATGTTGCACATTTTTAAAACTCAATTCACTCACTCTCTCGACAAACAAGAGGAGGACGGAGTGAGAGAAATGTGAAGACATAACATGAGAGAGCACCTTAGGTGTCATCAGAGTTATCGTCATCAATAGCCCATTGTTTCGCAAACAGGGAAAGAAGATATTGACATCAATTTCATTGAAAGTCAGTGGTGCTCAGGTTGGTCTACTTTAATAATGTTGACATCATCCCCCTCTCATCGCTTCACTCTCTGCTCACTTGTGCTCTCACACAATCATCATGTAACAGTGTCAAACGGCGTAAGAGACACGATGGACTCAATTTTTTTCGGTTGTTATGCTCTGCTTTTTGCCTAAACCCTGGGAAACAATACAGAGAAATGGTCTAAAATTGTCACGCCAGAATTGGAATGTCTGCACAGACAACGACTCCTCACGACGAGAATTTTGTAAAAAACCATTTACAAATCCCTCGTCAACAGCGCTAGAGTGTGTAAAACTCGATGAGAATCTGAGAGAATTGCTATCGAGATTTTGTTCCGACAACAGGAACGTGTTGTACAAATAGGAAATGATTAAGAGTCATTTATATTTGTTTGCGATACCATGTTTTTTCTTCGTGTCGATAACTCGATAAGGACAAGTGTGCGACAAAGAATTAGAGAAATGATGAGACAAGATTGTAAAAAATATAAAATGCATAATTCACTGTCGTCGCCGTATTGTCTCTCCTTATTTTGCTTGTTTAGCTCGTTTTCCCTTGTGTCGGTCACAATCTCAGGGAACTAGGAAACTGTCACACATCGATGTGGTGAGCAAAGTGATGAGTTTATAGAGAACGAATTTGTTTTTTTTTATCTATTTCCACTTTTTCTCGCGGAATCAAGGAAAAGCAACAATGTGGTCGGGAGATGGGGGGATTAAATATGCGTGAAAATGTGGAGAGTGCGAGGACATTATGTTATCTCGGAAGAAACTCGCATTTTCACTTTGATAACATCCATGTTGATAGCCACGAGATACGTAGTGATAGAGAGGCGAGCTTTGAGACATTGTATTTGTACAAAAGCGAAACCATAATTTACCGCAAACGAAGGCGACAGAGAAAGAGAGGTGCATATCTGCGGAAAGCGCCGTTGTCGTGAAAATCGTTGTTTTTTGTGTACCTGTGAGAAAAAAAAGCGATCCGAGAGAAGGCCTCTCTGCATGTCGCCCACCACACAGGACACAGACTCACACCGTGTCACCAGAGAAAGAGAAATAAGAAAAAAAGATAATCTCCTTCGTTTGGTGATAGTGAGATTGAATTGAAGATGACATTTATGAACGCTCGTGCGCATGCCCGTTGCACAGACGGAAGAAGGGGGAACATGCTCTACGAATTTAATAATCTCGTCATCATCAATTCGTCAAACTCGCACTTCCTCCACCACAATCAACAACACTCCTGAGTTTTTATTTTGATGCACACAGATTGTGACATTGCAAACAAGAGAACCGAGTTTCAAAAAACGCCATGTGCTACACGGCGGCATAGTCAACGTGTTCACAGAGATTGCGAGATTAAACGCGTTCCTCACTTTGATTAAACGTTCTATTTAACCATTTGATTCTCCGATTGCGGATGTGGATGCACACAACAAATGCACCATTGTCTGCGAAGTTAAACAATTGAGAAACTTTGTCACTTCTCCAATGTCGTGTGTGCATACATGCGTTTCTGTCGTTTTGAGGACATGCCAATTTGCGGAAAATGCATTTTTTCAAACGATCACATCGTCTTTCACCTTCGTACGAACGGCTTTGAATTTCATGATCTCCACACGAAGGAAAGTTGGGACATAACGAGAACCCATGATATCTCCGTTGTGCATCTCTCATTTTCTTCTGAAGTGACAGCGTGTGCAATCTGAGAAACCACAAAAACACACACTTCCCCCAAACATTTTCGTCTGAGCCTCATTCATACGCGTTCGCAATAGCCAATATGTATACAAAAATAAGCATCATGGTTGCATAAAAAAAGCAGACGTCACACAATCTTCGTTTTGGAGGGATAAGGTCAAAAATCAGTAGGTTAGACCGGCTCATGTGGCATCTTCCTCTCTCAAACTTTTTTTAAAAGATTAAAATCAGGAGATCCTCAAGTATATCCGAATATACCTCAACCTCACTTGGATGGTCGTCCTCGTCGTGAATTGGTACAAGAATACTTTTCTTTCGAAGGCCTCCTTTTTTTCTTACTCAATAATGCCGAACCACGACGACCCTGAGAGAGAGAGGGTGTGCGAACTGTGCAACAATGATGAATCCCAAACATAATTTTACTGTCGCGCACACAACACACATCGTGCTCATTACCATTTTGTGGAGCGTCGTGAGAGAGTCGAGTCAACGAAATCAAATTGTGTTTTGCACTGATTTTTTTTCACCCTCTATCCAGTGAAAAGATGCGTCTTTCTCATCATAAGATGAGCCCATCGTTCTGTATGCGTGCGTGCCTCATGCCAAGTTCAACTTCGCTCACACAACTGTCGTCGTCGTGTGGTCATCTCTTGAGTTGCTTCACTGACCTCGATCTCATGTGAAGAATCTCAGCTTTTTTATTCCCTCCAACAATCCTTTTTCCCATATATTATCGTACCAGATACAGCGGTCCGATTACAATAAATGTTCCTCTTCCTCCTTCATTTTCCTCTTGTGAACATGTGCTCGTACATGAGAGAATCCTCCTTTTCTCCCCGTAACAATGCACTCTCCTCTCAGAGTTACCCGTAATCTACGCTTGTGACTGCGGGACATGCTCGTATCATCAGTCCTTTTTTTTCTTCTCCTAAATTATGAGGGGAAGTTGTTCAAGATTGCAGAGAGATGACAGAAGTATTTTTTTCTCTTGCATCTTATTTTCAATTCACTCTGCATTCATTTCAGTACCTCTTTTTTTTCGCCGGACGCGTCAACTCGTATGAAGATGTGCGCACCAAAAAAGGAGTCTTCGTTTGGCTTTTTAAGCATGGTTAAATGCGTGACGAACCTTGTTTTTCACAGGGAGCTCGTTTCTTCAAAAATAAAAGAAAACTCAGAGCATTGTCTACAGGACGAGGTAATCTGAAGGATAAGGAAGAAAGAGACACTTGATTTCATTTTGAAGAGGTTGCGAAGTGGACAGCATACAAGAAAGTATCAACTTAATCTTAATATTCATAGACATAGTTTTGAACATTTTTTTTATTGTAAACATTGCTCAGCAGCTTCCTCCGTGATGGATCTTCATACAAAAAAAACTTGGCAGATACTATCATAAGCAGGAGCATCAAGTTTGTAACACTGGGCACAATGCTAATAATTCCTCCATTGTTGACATCCTCCAAGAAGACATTGGATTTAGGACACAAATCATCCTTCATTCTGTTCTGGTCCTTTTATATGGTCGATGCGATTTTTCGCAAGTGTTATTATTTAGAGCACAAATTGATAACAAATATGCTTTCATAAAGATTACACGTACATCGTCGTGCCACTAGAATTTCTCTCTGAGCAATCAGTGTTCTCAGAGGTTATAATCAGACTGAAAAAAAATTCTTGGCTCAAGCACAACAGAAGAAAACTGTAAGAATGCACCGAGAGAGGATCATAAAAGTTGTCTCTCTATGCTTGGCATGGTTTGCCTTTGAAAGCACACCACAGGTGGATCAAACTATTGTTTACTAATTTGTCAAAAAAAATCCACTGGCTTCATCAACCCAGAGACGAAGAGATTGAATGAATGAATGAAATGAGGCCTGCAAAACAAAACAGGGGATCCTGTCAGTGCACTAATTTTTTGCTTTGACTACCGTGCAGAAAAATGCAGATATTATTGTTGATGTAATTTTTACGACTCTCAAATAAAGCCACCTTTGAGCGTCTGGGTTAGTGTGGTCAACGAGAAAAAAAAGTTAACATTTTATATATTATCCACGCTGTGTGCATGTGTGTGTGGCGTGTGTATATTCAATATTATGAGTGTAGCAAGATGTATTGACACATGTATCACCCCGTCTGTATTTGATTAGGAAGAAAAATTTTCCACCATTCTAAAACCTCATTCATATTCAAAACATAAAACTAGAAGTGATGCAAATCTTAAGTCAATTATACGCAAACACTCGTCGAACAAGTCGTCGTCTCTCAAGTCAAATGAGTAATTCGCGAAAAAAAGGTCCGAAGGCAAGAACCACCGAGAAAAAAAACGGACTACACCAGAGAGAGAGAGAGAGAACATTATTATCTGCATATTATTTTGCAGGCAGTCTCTGAGGATATATATATTTTTCTTCAAATGAAGACTCGCGGAGAAGATGAAGTGTTGTACAGCCTGTGGCTAAATTATATTGAGGTGCGGTGGTGCTCCTCCACCACCACCCGCCTCACAACAGTAACGGAACATTTTTTTCTTTTATTTTTTTTCTAAATTCTCTTTGTATTAGCTAGTGAAGTGGAGACCAGTGTGTCAGCAATGCTCCGTAAATGAATTTCCCCGAATTGAATCAAGGAGCGACCCTGAGAGATACGGAAAATATGATACTCCACACTGTCACACTTTTTGAGACTCGAGAGAAGACAATGTATCCCTACTAATTGCAGGCTTAATCATAGGGTATTCATTTAAAATCAGTTTTCACGTAATCATCAGTCAGGGAGGGAGTAAAAAATGTCGGATGAAATCATAACCTGTAACATACAAAATAATGTTATGCAAAATGAATTCTTACATTATCCTCTCATCGTTCTCTTTTTTTGTTGCGAAGTCCTCTCGAGTGTTTGTAAAATTACGCAAAAAAATTATTACTGTATTCATGATTATTATGAATTTTGGTGAGAAAATCATGATGTGCCTTTTTCCTACAAGAGAAAAAATCAAGTCCCTTGAATATTTTAACGAAGATAGAACAATTCGTGGTAATTGCGTTACGTAAGATGAAAAAACAGATTCGGGGTTGACAATGAGAAGAATGATTCATTTAATTCGCATAATTTATTTTCCCAGTCGGATGATGAAAGACAGAGAGATTACGAAAGAGGACACTTGACATGTAACCGAACAAAAAAAAGAAATTGACAAACCATTCAAGTCATATCTTATATCATCTTATCGCGAGCCTTGATCTTTGAATCTCATATAAAATCAAGAGCAACAAGAGAAAGGTATAAGATTTCGCGTGTTACATGATTTTATTCCGCTTGACAAGTCCATAAAAAAGACAATTCTTTCTTGAGGATGTAATAGAGTGGACAAGAGGGGTATGGCGGTAGCACAGTTTTGCCTTTTATTGATTGTTACCATTTTTTGTTGTATTTCCATTGTAAACCCATTGATCCACTCATTGATTACTTCGTATGCATCCGTACACTAGGTCACCACTAGGATATATAATCATCGAATCATCCTGATTTAAAAAAGCAGTAGCACACACACACCTCACCGCTGCCACTGTCAGAGAGATGATGGTGAGTGAAACGAGTACCGTAACGTTGATTAGCATGCTAGAAATCCTAGAGAGACGAAAAGGTGTTGATCCAGTTCTCTTGTTTACTTGCGCACACAATGAGCACTCACACACGTACATCATCTATCGATCATTGTTGGTGAAGAGGAATGAAGTGAGACACATTGAAAGACACGCTCATCATCATATATTCCAATGAATGACGACGAGAATGACGACTCCTTGATGATCATGATGGTGATGAGTTTCCTATGATTTTCTTTTCACCATGATTGATTGACATGTGCCGAGGCCTTTTTGGCAAATCACATCTCTGCTTAGGAGAGAAGTAGGCAGCGAAAGATGATGATTGTGATACAATGGCGCTTTCTGATTGGGTTTGCGTAATGCTCAAGACGGTAATTGGAAAGAGATGCTTTCAGCTGCTGAAATGTACTTTATTCGACGAGTTCAAAAAGGAAACGGTGATGATGAGTGATTGAAAAGGAAGATTTCAAAAAGACGAATTTATTTTTAGGTGAGTTGAATTTGCTAAAAAAAATGTTCTGATGTTCTCTTATGACAGGTCGGCTTGGTGGGATCAAATTCGGACGGAGTGCACCATGAGTGAGTTGGACCGGTACGGGCTCGGCGTGTCGTCACGCTTCACCCCAGCCGAGAACGTTGACTACATGGAGAGCCAATGCGTGCAGGAGCCGAACCGCATGTGTGAATTCAGGAAGATTGAGAACCGACTCCTCAAAACGGTGGATGCTCTCTATGAAGGCGTCTCCACGCTTGACGAGTGTCGACAACTTTGTCTGGAAGCCCCGTTCCGCTGTCACACCTTTGACTTCGAGGGAGTCTGCCGACTCAGCCATCACGCCACCGCGACCGTGACCCAAGTTCAAGAGCCGTACTTGTCGATGAACGGGAGTCTCTCTTATGAGCGCGGAGCTTGCTACAATGTGTCCCTGGACTGCCAGGCGAATCACATGCATGCCACCCTCCACACAAACAAGGTCTTCAATGGAAAGGTGTACGCCAGGCAAAGGCCCAACTCTTGTGTTGTCGACGTCACGGAATCCATGAGCTTTGACATGATGCTCGACTATACCGACCCGGCCTGTGGGGTGAAGCAAGAGGAGCCTGGACGCTTTGCGGTGGACCTCGTTCTCCAACACCATGACCAAATTATGACCAGCTCCGATCTCGGCTTTGCTCTCCGCTGCTCCTTCCACCTCGAGAACCGAAGTGTCGCTCACGGAATCGAGTTGCAGGTCAATGGACAAATTCAATCTATGGCGAGTGAATCGGCCGTCGTCCCTTCGCCCAATGTCACCATGCGTATCACGGACAGAGTTGGAGGCGACATCAACACTGCTCAGGTGCGTGCACAGTTATTCACACACACAAACAGTAGAAAAAAAACGACATTTGTTCACGCTTCCTTTCCTTTGTGCGAGAAAGAGAGAGAAACCAGTTTTCCTCTTTTATTCTCCTCTCAACCTTCGTGTGAAGAAAGCTATTAACCTATTCAGTGACAGATTTTTATACAAAATCTTTCTCTCTCTCTTTAAAAAGAGTAAATTATGATGACGTAGTGAAGTTTTTACGATTTTTTTTTCTTTCTTACTCTGACTTCCTCATTGTGTAAAATGAATGAGAGCGGTGGACATGAAGCGTGGATTGAAAACACAGAATACCGTAGAAACGTAATCTATATTTTTTACAATGCAAATCCTTACTTTGTTTTTTTCTTTGGAGATTGCTCCCTCCCAGCAGATCCATCGACGGCGGGCGTGTTCCACGCAAAGTCCTACGGAAGGCGAAGGCGTCGCAGCTGGAACTCTGCGACCAGTGGGAGAAGCAATGCGAACAACTCGACGTACGAGCCCGAGAATCTTCTTGTGATCAACAGCATCCGAATTGCGGACAGGTTCAAGTTTGACGAGAACGGCGACAGGATCCCGATGGAGGGTGAGGGAGAAGGGAAGTGGGAGCATCGGGACATCACCTCGTCACGCTCCGTTTCCGGGCAGGTAATGAGACAAAGGAGACCATTCTTTCTTTCAAATTCATTCCACTGTATTATTCCTCCGTTAAAAATGAATCTCGAGGCTCATTTTTATTGATGATATCACAACTACGTGCTCGCACATTGTGCGTGTGCGCATTTTTTATATTATGGTTGCCGTGTCTCCATTCTGATTTGCATATACTGACATATTATGTTGTTCTGTGTGGGACTCGCAGTGCCTCAACATTTTCGGCTTCCTCATCTGCTGCTTCTTCCTCGTCATCGTTCAAGTTGCCATAATCTTTGCATGGATGTACCTGTGGAGGAGGAAGCGGAACGCGTCCAAGGAGGAAGCCAACTCCGCAGCGATGGGAACCACCCCACCTCATTTCTTCTACGCATCTCATCAAAGTCCTCATCACACGTTCTCACGCAAGTTCCTCCACCAGGTGAGTAACGACATGCCCAGCATCCCGAGGTTGTCATGAAGCAATACTTTCCGGAGAGATGACACCTACTGAGCTCTCTCTCAAAGGAAAAGCACAAGTTGGCGACGCCCTCTCAGTCGTCAATACACAAACACACCATAATACATCGTCGTTGAGACAATTTTTATTTCAGTTAATGATATTCATAAATAGTTTGTATTTAACTATAGTTGATAGTATAATCCTAGGGAACAAGTGAGAACCATGTTTTTTGGACGAGACGTAACATTTTCTCCGCTAGTTGTTCGCTGCGACAATCTTGACTTGAAATCTTTCCCAGTTTTACCTCCAACCTTGCCAACGTTCTCATTTCTAGGGCTTTACATTTTCTCTACAAAATGTAAACGGGATGACGAAGTGGTGAAAATGAAAAACCCTTTTTTTATTTAGAGAGAAACCAACAAAATCTGCATTTTGCAGCCATCCTCATGCACTTGTTCGTCGTGGTGGAGGTGTGTGGCAAATTTTGTATTCAACTTTTCCATCTCTCCTTCCGCTATGTGTGCCATGTACGATTTCAGCCATCCTTTTGAGCGCGTCCTCTCTCTCCCTTAATTGACGTGGTTGGTTGTTCATTAAAAATAATTGAGTCCCTTGTGCTGAGACACTATGGATGATGGAAAATGAGAAGCGGATTTATTCTCAGAATTTTGAACAAGAAAAAAAAGCCGTGTCGTCGTCATGTAAAACTTGAGTAGTCTCAGGGTTTTTGCGTGTAAAAAAAACTCGTGATTTCACCACGAAAAATCAGTCGCTTCTTCACTGTCCCGAAGGAGAAACAAAAGAGATGACATTGACAAGCTTCTAATGGGAAGACATATGTCTCATACATCATTCAGGTGATGCAAACCCGAGTTTTGAACCCTCATATCATCCCTTGTGTGAACTTGTTACACCGTTCACATCGTCTTTTGTTTGCACTCCTGCAATTAACACAATGCTCTCTGTAACAAAATGCGAATCTACGAGAACTCGCTATTTTGCATCAAAAGCATTGCACTTGAGCCACCCATTCATGCTCAGTGACCCCTGTACAGTTCAGAGAGATCACAGACTCTGAAGAAGCTGAGGGGAGAAAGGGCTTCTCAACACTTTCAGCGAATGACAAAAACCGTGTAGAAAATCAACACAAGTTGACTACCAACGTGAAGTTCCTGTGTGCAGGTGAAGAATAATGTGGACACGTCTTCCGGGGTTTTCTTAACTTTTATGTCTTTCCCTGATTAACACACAAGCGGTACTTATGGACTGGCTGGGATGACTTTTCACACACGATTTCCACTTGAACCCGTGTCTCTTCATCTGAGGTTGACGAGACAGTTCTCGAAAGGCTTACAAATTTCCTTACAATGGAGTCATTGATTCAAGAAAAAGTTCATCATCATCATCGTGTGAGTAAATCCCAGTTATATGCAGAGGAAGATGGAGAAAGAAGGTTGAACTTGCACAAATTGAACAATACTTTTTAAAGACAAAAGGGTTCACTTCAATTGTCATTTGTTTGAGTGTGCTTATAAGCATATCCACAAGGTAGAAAAACGTTTAGAAAAAGAGAGGAAGGCGCAGTTGGATGATGGGAGATTTATCACGGTAGATGAGTTGAATACGAAAAAAACACTTATGCATACACATTACAACTTAAAAACTACCTAACCCATACGCAAATTTGCGGGGCTTGCAAAAAAAATTACATGAAAGCAATACATAATACCTATTAGCCTGTCCTGAAAAAAAAATGTAGGCGAGAGAGAGAGAGTGCAAAAGCCATCTTGTTTTAAACGGTTTTTTCTTCTTTGCCACACACTTTTTTGGGGAATTGGTAATTTGAATTGAATGCCCACCACCATCACGAACACCAACTCAATTCGGCGAATGACTTCTGTCTGCAAAAGTTGCAGATTGGTTTCACAAATCGAGAAGGAAGGTTGTCATTTTTCATTGTACTTGACTGTTTTGACACGAGCATTAAATGTAATGTTTTGTGTGTACATTTATTTATTGGGAGTTTTTTTAAAAGTAGTAGCTTGTAGATGTATTTTTTTCGGGGGTAGATACCGGGACTTGGTGTAAATGTTGGGGAAATATTATTTTTCGTCGGGTATGAATGTTAATTTTGTAGGCCAAATATGTCTCGCCTCAATAGTACTTTGTAGTTGTGACGCCCACAAGCAAGTTTGATTGTTTCACGAATATGACAGAGAAAGACTTGAGTGGTTTTGTTGTAAATGGGACGAACACGGAATGCGAGAGACTTTTTTTTCTCCAAGTGATTGCGAATATGTACCTGCTGCTCACAGCGTTGTAATTAGGTAAAAATAATTTATGCACTGTTAAGTGGCCAAGATGGTCTGATGGAAACAGCAACTGTTGAAGTGTAAAAGCATAATATTAATATATCCATCCTTTTCCTTTATGGTCTATTTTGACGTGTGACGCTCTACAGTTTTCCAGGCACCACTTGCTTTTTTTCTTGACAGTCACACTCTGCAACAATGCAAGGAAAATTACTCGAGATGAGACGAGGTTGTGACAAGGAAAAGTCTGCTGTAGTTTGTAGTTTCAAAAAACCATAATGATTAGTCCCAGTCATAATGACTTTGGCTTCAAGATTTACAAACAAAATGGACCACTGATGTACTAATTTATTCTCATAGAAATAGTAATCCTATACAGAAGAAAAAAAATGTTTTTTTACGTGAGCGGTAGATACGGGATGACGTTCATACGAGATATCAAAATTCCCAAATTATAAATGAACTCTTTACCTCTGTACTCCACTCGGACATGATTTTTGTACAAGAAAATCATACGAAACTGGAAGTGTGTACAGATATTGTTGAATGTAATACAAATTCCAATCCAGTACTGACTGTCTCATCAACGTTACAACTGAATGTGTCAGAGAACAATTTTTTTTTGTAAACTGAATGTCGTCCTTTTCGCCAGTTTTATATTAGTGCTGTACATCATACACATGGGGTATTCAGTATTTAATTGTGTAATATAATATTACAATTGACAATGTTAAGTTGTACCTGCTAACAGATTGTTGACCTATTAATTTATTACGTAGGATACTACATTGCCGATATGTTATGCTAATTTATAAAATATTTATTGTTACAGTTCATTATTTATTGTTACGTTGTGTTTTGTTATGTTTAGGGTATTTATTGGAACATTTATATTCCACAATGTTATGCAATTTTCGACACCTCTCGACTCCTGAGACTTGGGTGACGAAGGATAATTTAAAATACATCCATCCTGTAGTGTGGACGTTACAAAAACACACTGACGATTAACGGAAGGTTTTGGGGAAAAGGAGGAGATGATGTGCAGTCGTATGATATAAGCTGATACAAAAACACCACAATTTACCAGCAAAAATCACACTTTGATTTCGGATTTCGAAAGAGCTCAGAATCAGATTTTTTTGCGTGTGCGTGTGTGGCTGTTGATTTAATCGTGTTCTTTACTCTGAAATATTGTTGGCACCGACACCTCAGGAGGACCGAGGTCAGAAAAAAATAAGTTGTACAAAGTCACAGATTTCTTGACGAGGTGTTCTATGTGCTTTCTGTGGTTTAATGGGATGTCGAGAAGCAGAACGCACCAAAAAATCTTGGCTGCGAAAAGTAGACAAGCTTGTTTCTCTCAAAATCGAGAACAAAGAGGGAAAATATGCCTACAACATCAGAATGTAGTTTTTTTTCTACAAAGTGATGTTTGTGTATCGTGAGAAGATTGGAGAGAAAATGGAGGATTCCTCGTTTTCACTCACAAAAAAGTGCGTCCATCGTCGTCCGCAGAACCTGAGCCACACACGCACATCCCTTACCTTGTCTGCCAAAATCCCTTGTCGACGTAACCATTAATTAGGGAAATATTTGAATTTCGATTACACTTTATGGCCGTACCATCATCAATTGTCCTTGCCCTACATCGACTGTTTTTGGGTTACTGCGCGTCGTCCACCTGTCTTTCACACGATATTTCGATATTTGTTGATTGAAAAGGTTTTCAAACATCGACTTCACCTTGTAAAGTGCAATAGAGTAGAAAATACCTATAAAATCAGAGTATGAAACGTGTGATTGATTTTAATGTGCAAACGCACGTGCGTCCACCTCAGCTTTCAATGCGTTGTACACCCATCTCCTCCTTCCCTTTCATGAAGAGATACAACGAAAATAAAACAATTTTAACAAGAAAATGTTGCCATTTTACCATTTTTTCCCCTGTTTAGTGATATAAGGCTGTTAAGTTAATGTGATATGAGAGAGTTGAGCTGAATGAGCGTTTGAAAGGTTAATTAACTAATCATCAGCATGAAGGAAAATGAGAGAGAGAGAGAGAAAGCAAACAGCAATCTCTCTTGGTTGAATGACTTTCCTTTAAAAAGTTTGGGAAGTGGACTAACTACAAAATACACCGCTTTTAATTGTGGGAGTCAACAAATTGCCTTTGTTGAGCGAGCACTCCAAGCTCTGGAGGGTTTAGTGTAAAAAAAACTGTAAGCTTAAGTGTGTACAATAAGTATATACTCTCTTGTAAGAAATAAAGTCTGCGTTCTGTATTACATGAAATAAAATAAGAGTTATTAAAAAGAGCTTCTTTATTCACTTGCTCATGTTACGCATAAAAACACAGGAAGAGTACTGAAATAGTACAAAAATGCAAACAATAAATAGTGGTTGACCGTCCCAAATTGGGAACTCATCGAGTAAGACAGGCGAGACAAAGAAGTTTTCATTGTTTCAACTGGTTTCATTAATTGCATGGCGTCCATAATATGGCATAAAATAATCAGTCAGTCAGAATAATCCTTAAAAATGTACTCAAACCTTACGAACTACAACGGAGCCTGTTGACTTATTAATTAGTAGCCTAGTCAAATCTTAACACTTTATATTTTTATGTCACCAGCTTTCTAAGCGACTTCTTATTGCATGATAGTATTAAAAACAGAGTTGTAGAGAGATCTACGAGTAAAAATGCGATGTACAAAGTACGCTCAAAAATTAAAATACTGACCAGTCAACAAAATGCAATAAACCTCACAATAAAATACAGTGTGCATACACATAATACACGTTGTCCTCTCTCTTCCCTTTTAGTCGGCAGCCACTTTCTTGGCGAAGGAAGCAAGAGCTGAAATCTCACTGGTATCCGGTTCCAACCGTGTGAACTCAATTTCCTCCGTGCCACTGTTGGTGTTCGCGTACGGATCTAAAATTGAGAGTCGTAATCACAATTTAAAAACGCGTTCAACCAAGTTTTCCCAGTATCAACAAGGTTGGCCTCATAAAAACGTCATGCTTACCCCTTTCTGGTGGCCACCTCTTATGAGAGGGCGCATACAGGGAGAGCAACGCCATCGCGTAAATGTTCCACATGCCATAAACGCCAGTGTAAAATGCAGAAGTGTACTCGATTCCGACGTTCCCATCCCACTTCCACTTGTCCTCGGTGACCTGTCCCAAAATGAACCCGATCACGGTCATCGCTGCACAGGCGAGGGTAGTTAACATGAGGAATTTGAAGCGGTAAATGATTCCTGTTTGGAAACAAAACAAGAGTATATTCAAGCCCTTTTATTTTCTCACGAAGTTCGTCTAAGGAGTGTGCCTTCATTTCACCTTGGTAATGCATCCTTCGAACAGCAGACATAGCAGGCAAAGCGGTTCGCTTCGCGCTGATATTCCTGAAGACGCGCCACACCATCCAGGACAAGAAGACGAAGTACAGAGCCGCAGAGATGCCGGCCGCGATGATAAGACCGAGAGCGAGTCGCGTACCCACTGGAGTTGCCCACAATGAATAAAACGGGTTCGCCACGTGAGCTCCTCGCTCACAAAGGTCGAAAAGAAACAGGGAAACGCAGCCAACGGCGACTGCACTCAAGTGCTTCCAGTACGTCCTCAGCGTGTTCCTCTCACCACCCGATTCCTAATTGTCATTGGAAATTTTTTGATGATGACGCGTTTGATCATAAACGAACCGACTTAAAACGTATTATTCTATTACCATTAAATGCTCTCCTGTGAAAACAAGCCAAAAGGAGAGCAGGGCAGCGTAAAAGATTCCTTGCCGAATGTCGCTGATGAGGAGCATGTATGGCATGTCAAAGAACAGAGTGAACCACTCGATCGGCACTAATCACAAGATTTAAACAAGCAGTTGGCAATGATCATCATCTCCGTACTTCTACTGTTGCAATGGTGTATATTTGTGTCATATTGCTTACAGTTGAGAAACTCAATCGTGATCCCGAGAAACAGGATCATCTTCTCGAGCAATGCTGGAGGTCGTCCTTGAGCCTGAACTCGCTTCCAGTACCATACAAGCACGCAGAGAACAAGCGGCGTGAAAATCGTCTTGAGAGAGAACCACACCTTGGTGAAGCCCCCGTTTTGATGAATTGTGACCAAGTGAATGTCTTGCAAAACGCCAATTCCCTGAAAGGAGAAAAGTTCACGATAAGCCACCTTCGCGAACAAAATCCCAATAAGTAGAAAGCATGTCTGCATTTTTGCAACAGAAACCTTGTTGTAAATTTGATGCTCCGAAGATGGCAGCCGAATATTGACGAGGTAGTAGTCGTGATGCAAGGACCCCAGCTCAAAGAACGGGATCAAACCACAGGACTGCTCGTAGTCTTCCTTTTGCTCTTCCAGTTCGCAATCCAATGCTCGAACCTCCATCGACTCTGCATACAGCTTCCACTCCGTCTCATTGTCGTTTCGATAAGCCAACCGAGCGTCGATCATGAGTTGAGCTCCAGGTACTGTGAACATTCAACGATGACCTCACACATAATCTTTGCCCTATGAAGAAAGTCAATCTGTGGAGTGACATGCTTCAATTCGCACAAAAGTAATTTCATCAATTACCGACGGGATTATCTTTCTTGTATACAATTTCCGGCTGGAGGATCCCAATGAGATTCTGCTGCCACCGGGAATAGTCCAGTTGGACATTTTCTTTAGCAAACGGAATTTGGAGGGCAAACACGACATTGTCGGCAGTGAACGAGTTTCCTTCGTCCAATTGGTTGATAACCCTACAGCCTGGTTTTCGGGGGTCCAACTGGCGAGGATAAAGCCAATTTTTGCGATTCGCTTCAGGATCCAAGCACTTCGTCGCGAGCTGTGTTGTCGCGCTGGAAGGTGCTGGGGCTACAATGAAAAATAGGGGAAACCTCATAACACCATTCGAGCAAGTTGTCATGTTCGCTTTATAATGACTTACCAATAAGGCCTCCAATAAGGAAGCATGTTATTTGACACAAGACAAAAATGCTCGTCAACACAAACAATTTACGTCCACTCAAATTTTCCAACACTGTCCCAGCCATTTTTTGTGAGCGTCACTCTTCTCAATTTCGAATTCAGAATGGTGTTCACGTTTGTAAGTTAGTATGTACACTAAACAATCCAAGTTTCCCGTGATTCAGTGGTATGCGCGTATAACTTCTCCATTCGCGTGTGTTGCACAGGAGGACTCCGGGATCCACAAGAAAATGGAGATCTACGTGCAAAAGAGCATAGACATTAATTATTATCACCATATTTCGTAGCGTGATGACAGAATGATGTACGCAGATAGGCTTCTTGCTGCTCCATGTCTCGGAAGGACGCTGATAGCAAGTCGACGGATATTATAGTGTTTTACGAGCATGTTCTCCACCACCCTTCCTTTAAACAAAGAGATAACGTGGTGTCTGCTCGCTCGACTTCCTAATTTGCCACGCTAAGCTCACCTAACTAACATTCCACGCCATTACAAACTTCACTTTATCAGTAATATAGAGCGCGAAAGAGTTGTCACCTTTGGCTGGAGCTTGGATTAGCGGTGCAAATCTGGAGACCTCTCCATCATTCGTCAAAGTTTACTGGATAACCATTCAACACTGGATTGTTGGCTGTATAAATTGTGGAATCTCTGTCATGTAGTTGATGTGATTGAGATTCATTCAAAATCTCGGAGAATTTTAGAATAATAAAAGACTAGAAATCTAAACCACAGGAGAAACTATTACGTGTTGTGAGAAGAGAGTCTGTCTTAGTGCTTCTGTCAAAGAGTTTTGCTGGTTGGAAGACAAGCTTGTTTCTCACCTCGCTACAATATATATACGAGCATAAACCATATTATAGAGACTTGTACCTAAAAATTTTTCTCCATCATCAAGTACATCCTCCACGAATCTATAAACACGTATAAATATATACATATATATATGCGTATATACATAATCCCTTTTCCCAAAAAAGAAATATTTCACGCGAGGTCTTCCGAGTATTCTCTGTCTCAAAGACGCCGCAGACAAAATATGCATATAGATTCGTGCAGAGAGTCCACCTCGTATTTTACACATCCTTTTTCGTCATAAAAAAATCCATGGTACACAAGATGCATTTCAAAAGGCAAAACAGGAGATGATGAAGCCACCTTGGCTACATACTTACAATTAGTGAGTATCACAATGTACTTTCGGTAAACGAGTGTCTGTCCGTCAGTTAAACTGAGAATATAAGTTTTCTTGTAAAGGAGACTGAAAATCATGTAAAATTGGGAGGTATGTTTTACTTGTATCGGCGGGATATTAATGCGATGTAGAATGTTTTCAAATGTCCAAGTAAAATATCATACAGCGGTCGATTATTATTCGTTGTTTTAAACAAATGCTTTGTTCTTATTATAGCATTAAAATTGTAATTTACAATATAAATATGCACACTTCTTGAAGTAGACATTATGATTTCCCGGTGCTTTTTCACAGCACTTACTACAAAGGTTTTTTTTACAGAATTTCGTGTGAAGCTGGAATGGCTGAAAAGAGATCATTCTCTTCTGCTATATAATGCAAGGAAAATGTCCATAAATTCGTTTCACAACCCACTAAAATCACAAACATTTACTCACTCTGCATACCACACAGTAGGTAAAAAATGCATGTACCCATATTCAATCCTGTCTTTCAGCTATTTCTCCTTCTCAATTCATTTTAAAAGTCGCATGACACAATATCTCGGTATGTGTGGACACGACGATGCCGGCTTCAAGTTTCTAAAATAAACAGTTGGTCTTTTTCTTAGGGAAAGAGGCGTGAATGAGAAGCATATTATTATGTTAGTTCAAAATCTTGTCCACTTTTGGTATCCTCGTCGTATAGCAGTTTGCCTACACACGACTAACTTCTTTCTTCGAAACAAAAAGGCTATGTACCCAAAAAATGCATAAACAGCCTTCGGCACTCCAGCAGAACTGAAGATTTGCGGCGAAACCAGTCGCTTTTGCATGCTTTTACAGGTGGAGAAAATCAATGATTGAGGAAATCCCCTTGATGCAGCAGTCAAACCATGCGAACTGTGAAACGTACACGATTTGTCATCCATCGCCAAACAAAAGTCATTATCACTGACTCACGTCTGCAAAGGGTAGAAACGCCGGCGAAAAGTGTGAAACCAAAATCATATCATGAGTTTGAAGCATGATTTATGAGTATTACCCATTGTGCTTTATCGGAACGTTATTGGTGAAAGGAAATGAGAAATCTATTCTTTGATAAAATGCATTGGTTGTGATGACAAACACGAGAAAAGTACGTCAATGGTATAATTTTGGCAAATGAAAACCATCACTCGTTTGTTGCAACCGTAACCCAAGTTTACATGACCTATGCAAGCTACCTCGGTAATCTCAAGTCACCCCATAAAATACTATTGGAAATACTCTCAATAATTGTGTTCAAAGAAACCCCTGTTCACCACCCCTGGTGATCTCATGATACCCCAAAATGTGTGGGAAATGCTCACTCAAAATCTGGCTGGAGCAAAATAGTAAAGCTTGTGCTCTTGTCTTGTTTTCTCATTCATTCATCCGGTCGAGCGAAGTTGGTCTACCAAATTCTGTTTTAAAATAATTAGTGACGTAATTAGCCCGTTTTTTCGGAGATTTTTAGTAGCAACGCTTGGAAGTCATGGCAGATATTTTGGATTTGGATATTCATCACGGGGACGAGATGGCCATCGACGATGACGGTGAAGAAGGTGAGGATTTTTTTTTGGTTTTAAGTACTAAAATGTTTTAGGACGAGACGTGACGCTTTGTTGTGTATTAAAAAGAAATGTCTGTAAATTGAATAAGTGAAGTTGTTGCAAACTTCCTTTAATGTTAACAATTGCTCGATTCTCAATGAATGCTAATTGCTTTATTTGTTGTCAGTTGGCATTGAGAAGTTGAAGGAGAAGGTGCGCAAGCGGAAGGGACGTGGATTTAATTCGGAGAAACCAAGTCGAGAGGTTCTGGAAAATTTCGAGAGTATTTCCGCCACCGACAATGAGCCTTCGGATGTTCAGGCTCAGCGCTGTAAGTACGACTAACTGAAATGGGGCCGCTGAAAATGTTAAGCATTAAAATTCTGAAAGAAAAAGAAGCTTTAGACATCAATTCATTTTTTGGTTTTGGATTTTTTTGTAGCGGTTGAAGGTTGGATTTTAATTGTCACTGGGATTCACGAGGAGGCTCATGAGGATGACGTGCATGGACGCTTTTCCGATTTTGGAGAGATCAAGAATCTACACTTGAATTTGGATCGTCGGACAGGTTTTCTCAAGGTAACTTGCGAGGCAGTTATGAGCCAAAGCAAAACCGCATTTTTGTCGGGGAATGATGTCAGTGTCTCAGCACTTTTACATTTTTATTATTTTGCAGGGCTACGCTTTGATTGAATACGAACACTTCAAGGATGCCGTTGCAGCTAAAAGTGCACTCGACGGAGGGGATCTTCTTGGTAATATTATTAATGTGGACTGGGCCTTTATGAAGAAGCCTCTACCCACTAGCCGCCGCTCTCGTCGTCATTGAGCCTTTCCACGTTGGAATTTCACTGTTGATTTATTTTTCTTTTCTTTTTTAAATTGTAATGCTTCGTCGTTTGTTTCATTTCTTTTGCAAACTTTTTTTACGTTATGTAAATGTACGTCGTACACCCTTCATGGTACAGGTTCAAAATCTTATTGGGCCGGAAATCTTTCAAGCATTTCCAAAAAGGCAATTCATTTTTAATACACCGGAAACGAGATGCAAAAGTTCTGAAAAAGTGTTTTGAAGCTGTATATTTTCAGCCTGATCAATTACCCGGATATTGAATTTTAATTTAGTACAACATTTTCTGTAACATAACATTCTTTAATGTAGGTACACTTGTCTCGTATTGTCATTGTCATCGGAAAATAAAATTACAATATTATTTACCAAGTTTTTATGAATCATTGATAGTGAATCAAGTTTGTCAAACCTAAAATCAAATGACATGTTACTGTAGATGCATATTCCAATTTATCATTATTAGCTACCACAAATGTTTGTAGTTGATTTTGAAGGTGAAGCATCTCGGACCCTGTTTAACATATTATGGAAGGGTATTTCAGCTACTCAGAGTGTTCCACAGCGTGGTAGAAAATAATATTTGGGACCTTGTGGTCCCGTTACGCTAGGCTTGAGCTGGGTGTCAATGATTGTTTTAATTAAAGTGTACCTTCTTTCATACTAAAGTAAACTTTTATTTCACACGGAAGAGTCGTCATTGGAATAGCAATAGAGAAAAATACAAGGTTCGTCTTTCATGATATGAATGATTCATCATCGACTATTATTATATAGCTACAAATTACTCGAAAAAGTTGCAACTACTGCGTCACCAGGGATTCGTAATTGGTGCATTAATAATTGTAATGTATTAATGACATTAACCATTAATTTAATTGTAATTAATTATTGTAAACATTGGCCAGGTAAAAA
>JAHZMW010004006.1:0-10134 GCA_027743745.1 Alloscopus bannaensis
AGTGAGTCTTTGACTCAAATACACTCAGGTTTACATTGAACCATGAGACATAGACATTATCAATTTAGACAAGACATTTCTCAATTATGCTTCATAAGCATATTATTCAAATACACTACACGCGGCTTTTCTCTACTAGATATATTGACGACATTAAAACAATATAAAACATCCAAAAGTCGGAAGTGTTTGAGCTGGTATAGTTGCTGCAGGAACATTATGTACACCTCACTCATTGTTGTACACAATGAGGAAGAGAAGGCCTTCAATTTTTTCTGGGCTCTGCTTTGTGACCAAGAGACTGACGGTCATACATTGTAGGCTTCCACTACCTCAAGAAAATGTAATAGCAAGCAGAAACTGTAGTAATCAAGTTTTTACTTGACGTAATTGCTGTATCGCTTACGAAAAAATTGTGGACTTTTTTGCTTTAACCTTTTCTCTTATTCTAAAAAGTCGTGGTATAATATTTATGTACAAATATACCTATACAATAAGTTTAACAATAATTATTAGAGTAATACATTTTCACTAAAATTCGAATTTCAAATCATTCGAACCAACGATTTTAGTTCAATTGAGAGATTGACGTAGGTAATCATATGTATCCACCACTGAACTATCATTTTTGGCTTGCAGTCAAGTAGGAAACCTTTAAATCCCAAACACCACAAGCAACTGGCCAAGCAAATATAAAGTTAAGAGATGAGAAAGTGTAAAAAGCTCTTTAGGCGCAGTGACAAAACCTTGACTGATGCTATTCTATCTGAAAGCTACAACAAATTCGTCGTCAAGTTTCAGCTACGTTTCACGTGTTCTGTTAATGTTACGGCGAAGTTTTAAAAAAAATTCAAGCAGTGAGAAAAAGGAGAAGCGACAAGTCAAAAAGTACAATTACTGCTAGTTAGCTTCCATTAATGAATGAGACCAAAAAGTTGACAGCGAATCGTTTTTTTCTCTTATTTCTCTCCGCCTCTGTGTTCTACTCTTACCCCGATTCCATCTGCATAATCCTTGAACACTCTCCTTCTCAAAGAAAATGCCAGAAATGTGAAATACCCAAGAAGCTTGTCGTCTCGTATAATTAATACTCATTATGAAATAACTGAATCGACTAATTAATGGTGATGGTATCATTCCAAAAGGGGCGACGTGTTGAAGAGTAAACTACAGAGAAAACGAGACCACAAGCAACAATCCCTTCCTCATTCACATCTTGTTGAGTTTTCCTCCTGAGAAGCCTGAACTTCGACGGAGAAGTCAGTGTGCAATGGAAACCATCTCGATTTTCCTCACACTGTCTAATAAGAAGAGATGAGATGGGCACATGCATAATATAATAGGGAGGCACATAATATAACCTTTCGCTACACCGCAATCACACGACAACAAGAGTGCGAGAGAAGGAAAAGAGTGTGTGGAAGAAGTCGTCATTCCTCGTAAACTTATGATGATAGTGTGTGGTGAGTGAGTTGAAAAAGAGATATATTTTGCGTTCCTTCATTACGTTTTGTCACGGTCCCGTTTTTACTCCCCGTTTTCCCTGTCGAAGTTAATCTTAACCTCTCTCTCTGTCTCCACCATTTAAACTCAGTATTTCCGTAAATTGGATTTACTTCGTGATATAAACGGGGAAAAACTTTTTAAAAATGACAGGAGCGAGTCACCATATTATTTTGTTGATATGGCCATTGCTTACATATAGAAGAAGGAAGGTCTAGTATACATGATATTCTTTCTTGATTGACTAGCCGACTGGGGGAGGAGTTTTCCTTGTATTGGATCCCATTTCTTAAGTTTCTTTCGAATTTCAGCGTTCCACAGCAAATTAGACAGACAAATTGCTCGGTTTCCCTCAGACAAATGATTGCAAAGCAATGCCAACGAGTCGGCACTGGAATAATTAGTGAGAAAACAAATGACATCCATAATAATACGAAGAAGTGGGGAAGACGATCCCACACCTTCTACCACACCAAACATATATACATACTAATACCCATATAAATATTACATGCATTATATATCCTACGTTTACAACGATTATTTAAGACAAAGGGTCATACGCTATATTGTAACTAATGAACATCATATTAAGATTATCAAACATATGTGACGGGAAAGATAAGATTTGCTTTTAAGGGTTACATGCAGCTCAAAGAGAGGTGGGCAACTTTCAGCTCCTTTCTTATATTTGAAATGCTCGCTCCACTTAATTGCATACAATCTCGAAGTTATATTGTAGACTATTATGCTCTTTATCTTGGAAGATTTGTTAGGAGACTGAAAGGACACTTATAAGAATGAACAATCAGCCTGTTCGTTTTATCCGGGCGTTTGGTCTTCTGTCCCAAGACACGATTTTTCCACAGTAACCCGTATCGAGTGAGAAGCATCCACAGAAAGCTATCCTCATATAGACCACGAATATAACAACATTTCCAATTTTCGAACAACAGAGGCTCGAGAATCGGCTCGGAAAGCATGTTATGCTGTTAACGTCGAAATTCCGATATGACTGAACTTTTACAAATTCTGATTTCACCAACTTATCAGGAATGAAGTATGTCTCTTGACACAGGTAAACCATTCCATGACCACAAGCCGCACCGGGTCAAATTAAAGGTCAATTTTTTTTCCATAGTAACCCATATCGAGTAATACCTTAAAAGAAAGCTACTGACGAGTACACATGTAGATCACAAATATTACAACGTTTTTGGTTTTTGAACATCACTGGCTCGAGATTCTCCTTTCAGCCTCCTATGTACACAGTTTTTCAGCGTTTATTCAATCTAAAGGAAGTTAGAAAGTAGAATGCTTAAGTAGGCTTCACACTATCTCATGTTGTGAAATCAATGCAAGCTCTCTGACTAACTTTTGTTCCCCCTTTTTCCTCAGCACGTCGAGAGAACGAGTCACTCGGAAAGCGTCTTTCAATTGACATTTTAGCGCATTCCACGCTAATTAGTTCCTGTTCTCTCATCTAAATATCTCATTACCACTGGCGTACATGTGTAACTATTTATACATTTGCACTCTTGACTCCCTTAATAAAATACACTTAACGGGCTAACTGAGTGACTGACGGAAAGGTGCAGAAGCAGTCAGAAAAAAATGGTTGGCTCTGCTACTTTTCCTTCGTTTTGAGATCTCAATGCCTTTGAATGCGCACACACTCGCTACGACTAAGCAAGTTATTTAAGAGTAGTAATAAACATCCTCGAGATGTTGTTTCGGATATTTATTTCGCAGTTTTCATGAGCAAAGTGTTACCACCTAACCAGAGCAATATACGAGAGAATATGCATATAAGCTTGTCCCAACGTAATTGGGATCATTCCGAGCGAAACTCACAAGTCAAGTGATCATGTCAGTCAAAAACGAGCATCGCATTTCATTTTTTAAAAAGAATTAATGACTTTCGACCGGGGGTACGTTATGCGTAATATGTATCTTAAATGTGGGCTAATATTAACTTTATGAACATTGAGGAATTACTATGTAATCACACTACAACGTCTGGTTTACTATGAGTATAAAAAAACAAACTTCTTGACGATGAAAAGGTATCCATTTCTTATTTGTGTGTATCCATATGTACATTGTCCTTCCGTTTACATAAATTCGTGAACTCGGATATATCACAAATGGTTTTCATTAATAGCCTTAAATTGCATTGTTGTGCGCAACACATGAAATGAGGTGTAGGGACGTGAGGCTTTGAACCTAATTTCCTTCGCATACCAAAAGTGATTTGTGTGCCAAGTTGGAAATTAAATTTCAGTAATCAGCATGATGTAGATAGACAATCAGAAAGCCTATAAACCCTCCCGACATTTCTTTCGAAAACGCTACGACAAACTACGGAGTCGTCTGTTTGTGCAGTGTGTGGTATATGATAACATAGTATGCAAAGAACACTCTCCATATTATGTTTATCATTTCTTACAAGAGCAACACATGCTGTTTCGCTCAATTGAAAATTGATTTGTAAATTATGACTTTCCTTATTTACATGCAGTCAGCTTTTCATAGGTTGTAAACACCCATGTAATTGCTTTTTCACTTGTATGCCACACATACGCTGATCTGGAATTCGAGTGTGCTTTTCTCTCGCTCCACTACAAAAATGTCGTTGATAATACCAACTTGGAATGGGTGAATCATTAAGTGATAACGCTCTAGTAATCTATATGTACCGATAAAGAAAAACTTCTCTGCTAATACTAGTGATCCGAAGGCAGCGGAAGAATATAGCTTCCTCAAGTTCTCATTATGGTACTCGAGACGATTTCTTAAGGATGATACGCTTAGTGAGAAGATTGGTTACGTGCTTTTTTTAATGCGGGACAATGATTCTGTGAGTTAGCTCACTTATCTGATCAATTCACATGACAATGTACACCGTGTACGAATTAAGCGGGTTGCTAATAGATTCGCGTGATTTGAATGCCAGTGTTATCACAGTTTCAATTATCGTGTATATATGTTCCTTACATATTATCAAACGTTCTGTATATTGATTATTAACAGGAGCTAACGAAGGAAAACGTATCCACATACAACAATTTTGTAATGGGCGAATTTTTAAATGGGTTTGCAAATAGAATGCCTTTCGCTCCTGCATCAAAACCTGCAGCTGCTGATGACCCAGTTAATTATGCCTGTTTTAGATTGCTTCATTTATTAGGAAATGTTCCACAAGTGACGGGAGATAGTTATTTATTAAATCCCGTCGGTATCAAAAACCATCCCAGAGGTGGCCCCAAGAATTTGCTTTGCTACGCTCACCGAAGTAGAATTCATTCCATACGGCTTTCTCTGGGGTGAAATAAAAGCAAAATGAAGTAGAGCGACTAGCAATTGTGGCTTTGCGAGGACCTCTATCACACCAAGTTGTAATTTAGGACGCAAGCATTCGTCCGTTATTCAGGATTTTGTTTTTCTTTGTGCTCTTGTAGCGTAAGCACATTCATCCTGGATTACGTAGTAAATGCGAGCATGACAGTTTGAATCCAACAATTGACATTTTGTGGCGATTTTCTTAAAATTGTAAAATGGGAACTGTTTTATTTTTATTCGTAATCTATGACTTACAATGCAACATGTGGATTACTTATGTCTGACATCAGTGGTGTTCTATATGCACTAAATGATTGCCAGCATAATGGCAACATCTTCCTAATTTCAAAAGGCTTAAACGATTTTTCTTATATTTTAAAAAGACACTGTACGAATTGTGCTCCATTGTTCACGAAAGGCTTTATTGTCTTTGAGACGCAAGTGCGTAATGTGATCTATGTATGTATCCTTCGGTTGAATGTCTGTGAGTTAATTATAACCGTTCCTATTATAACCTAAAACTGTAGTTGTAATCTAGTTTAAACTCACTAACTATTATGACACACTTTGTTGTTGTACGTAAAAACATAACTACGACATAATCAATTCGCGGAAAACTTTTCAGTAAAGAGTTGGCGCACACCATACTGATGTGAGGTACGGTATCGTGACCATATCTCGCTAATAAATTCAGTGTAGTTTTTTTTTGCTGGTCATGAAAAAAAATGCATGACTCATTCATTTCATTTATAAATTAATCACTTTGTATTTTAAATGCCTTTACAGGTTTGAAAGCAAGCTGTAGCAGATGCATTATAATTTGGAAAGGTTTCATACTAACAATAAACAAGTATCCATTTTAATTGGTCACACGTTAGATTGAACCAAAATGGCTGAAGCAATGGTAGGTGGAGAGGAGGTTTTAGTGGCTGAAAACATGTCAGCTTTGGTTTATTCATAATGGCGTGCTATTGATTGCCAGTTTATGACTTCATCCAAAGAGGCAGTCATCAATCGACAAAATCAAAACCAAATTACGACATCATAATTTTTAACAACTTGATGTAGTCTTTATTGTAATTGCGGTAACCACATATTGCAAAACAAGAATCTTAAATAAGTTGCAGGTGTAAATCAATATTTGTTGAAATATACTAACAGATATTAAGTTTCCAGTTATGATTCTTTTGAGGTTTACACCAACATGTTTAAAACTATTTCGGGTTTATAATGCTGAAACAATTTCCAGGTCGCACACTAGCAAAATGGTGATTCAAAAGTAAACTATTAAAAGTACTCTTGTTTTTATAATCCGTTGCCAAAGCTGGAAAAAAACTATCTTGACAATACTTCTTATCTAAACAATTGCTGTAGCTTAATCGTTAGGAGTATGTCCGCTGGTGATTCAAGTTACTTGACGGAGAGGCGTATAGAGTAATCAGGAAAATGTATCGATATAATTTGATATTCAAGTCTAAACGTCTACCGAATCTACACTGTACAAGCTAAATACAAAACTAGATACATGCTTACATTACGGTACGTTATGTATGTTTGTCAAAAGTCTACAAAATTTGTTGTAAATTACGTATATTCTATGTACAAAATATTCCATCATGCGAGAAAAACGGTCCGAAGTTCTGCGTACTAATCATTCGTAGCGTTTCGAAGTTCCACCCTATAAAAAGCGCAAAGTCAGGGTTGAAAAGAATTCAAGATATGATGTGGGCTCGATTGCTCCTATACTTTGTTGTTTGTGCGAGAGAATAATTCAGAAAAATACACGATTACACTAGCAATCTATACGTAGTACGTTCCAGTAGCATAAGTAAACACCCAGTTATCAAAACCATGTACAAATAGGAGATGAACATCCATCAGACAATGTTAACCTTCAAAAATGGTAATCATGTATTTTGTTGCTGTATATCACAATTATTATAAAAAGATTTTGCCAATATACAACGTCTACACTTACATCACGTACGAGTACAATCGCTGTACGAAGTAAGTGTTACCAGAAGGATATTTTGTATGTCGAAAATTTTTTCTGAGATTTACACAACAAGTTAAATATATAATATGGTATGTTCATACCCAAATGGGATCAGAGTATAGTTCACAAAAAATTCGTCCCACGTTAATGTTGCAGCTTCAGTGTTCCTATCGTTTCAATTCTAAACGCGTTTTATTCTACTGTAAAAAACACCGAGCTTTGTCAAAGAGTTTTCAAACAGTTAACGTAAAAAACATGACATATTCTTCCACGGGGTCGTTATATATAAAAAATAATAACTGCCGAAAAAGAAAATTTGACCGCTCAGCTAACAATTTGGTTCTTTCAATCTCCATCAAGCTTCGAACAAACATCCATAACTGGTCACTACATCTGGTTCAGTCAACTGGAAACTGCACGATCACGTTCGACCGTTTGCTGATCCATAAGCTATAATGAAAGACAAACATAAACACATTATTATTTAGCAGCACAAAATTTTTATAGCAGTATGTAAAAATCATAGATGTTGCTTAAGTACGATTTTACAAATAAATTACCCGATGCCAGCTCCAATCAACAAAGACAAAATGTTCGACAAGAAGAACGTAAACATAACATCCCGGGAGAAAAGTCCTCGACCACAGCATTTGGAATTGCGTAAACTGAATTTCGCTTTACCGCAAACTGGCCTTGGCCTAAAGATGTCAAAATTAACCGTTAAGATGTCAAAATTAACCGTTAGATTGCTTCAAAGTCCAAATAAAAGCAAAAGTTGAATTAATATTCAACTGAAGTTAATATACTACACGACAATAAGTACACAAAACCTACTTGGCAGTGTACGGATGCCAATACGTGTTTATCCACTCCTTCACCGTGTCAGACTCCTGTGCAAATGAGTTCATGTATTTAAACAACATACAAGATAGTACATATAATATTGACAACAGTAAAGAAATCCCTCAAAGATTACCTTATTAATGTAAATATCCTTCAATTCTTCGTCTCCTGTAGCCAATTCACTATTTGGACTATTCGGTGGAGACTTTGGCCTAAAAATATATATATAATTAATCAGCACTGAATATCCTTTATGACAAAGGTGAGTTTTAGCAGTGAAATTAATGGATACAATATAATTTTAGTACTCACGTTGCACAACGGCTGTCTCTCCGAGACGATGCGACAGACACACGAGATGAAGAGTAGTTACTTTCACGCTGTGCTTCCTTCAAAAGCCGCAAGTACTCTTCCCCAATGTGCGATGATAGTTGACCAGAGCCATTCAATAGTCCAACAGCTGGCACAGCCACAGGGGTCACCCTTCCAGGGCTGAGACTGACATCCACCCAGGATTCTGAACACACTCAAAAATAGTATCGAAACTCATCATCATCATCAACCTTATATATATTTCATCATAATAATTCATGTTACTACAATCGCTTATAAGGGGGCTTCATTTTTGCGCATATTTGTAATGATGCAAAATTGTCGTGCCAAACTGTGACACCTCAAAGTATCTATTAGCCCGACAACAACAACCGACTTGTTAAAACAAAGCGTCGGTGGGTCATGTTGTCATCAAAATATTTTATTATGACATGTACTTATGCCGTTACCGTATTCATGAGGCAATTTGTTTTGCCGTACTAATGTCAGCGACGGCTAGCATAGTGAATGGAAGCGACCAAGTGCGCAATTATCGTTTCCTCTTAGAAGCCAGCATAATGAAAAACTCCTAAATTCTTCTTCTATTTTTAGCCGAGTCAGTGCATTTAATCGTGCATAATGCACACTGCAATTACATTCATGGTGATGGTGATGTGATGAGTGCAAAACAGTCTCGCGTACTGTCGGATCAGTTGTTGTATTTCCAGACCAAGCACCAATCTGTCATGTAGAATGTCAGTTTTAAATGGTGAAAAATGAAATTGAGAGTCAATGAATGTATCTCCCTATTCTCATCAGCGTCTTGAAAACAACAAGTAGGAAACTACGCTAGTCTGGCCTATGCAAAAATGAATCAAGGTCAAAGACAAGTTAATTTACAGCGAGATACGCCACAAGCCATTTGTATTTCAAACGACAACATGACCTGATTGATCCTGTTTCCGCATGCGAATTTAATAGTTCGTTTCGTCATTGGCCAAAGGCATAGTTCCACTGACGTCACGTCAACTCACAACTCGCCAGAAGAGTGTTAAGTTTGTATTGAGACACAAAACTCAATCAACTAAGAAACTGCAAATAGCATTTCTCACAAGTGCAAGTGGCTACGTGTAATGTAGATTGCCCATAATATGCGCATCAAGCAAAACTAATTTACGTAATACCGCAATTTACTTATTGTCATTCTTTGCAAACACTGGCCTTCCAGTAAATCCAATGTTTGAGGGCAGCGGCAAGACAAGTAGTGTCAAGCTCACCTGGAAAAGTCTTTTCTACACAAACGAGTAGCTATGAATACATAATCACAACCTGAACAAACGGTGACCCCCCAATAAACCCACAACCAATCTGAAAGTCTGGCTTGAGAACTGATTAATATCAATCCACAAATCTGTATGCCATGCGTAACTAAAAACGCGTGCATACAATCTATTTCCATTACGTCGTTCGATCATCATAGAGAAAAGTAAAAATACAAAAGTTTGACTGGACAATAATTACGTAGTATTTGGGTTTCATGCGGAGATAAATTACTCACAAATCTATCCACTTACAAAGAATCTGTTTCTCTTTCCATATCCGATAGGAATATACAGTGAAGAAACACGTGGTTTTCTCATGATGACGACAAAGTGACAACATGCAGCCAACGAGTGCTTTGGACTGGTTACTCACTCACATCACCAGTTAGCCTTTTATAGGGCATTGCACGTCAACTTTGGAACGATATTGTGTGCTCAGTGTTTTGGCTTAGAATTTTCTTGCAAAACCAGCATGCTTCTTTCCTAAAAAAACTCTTTCAATTGCTAGAATGGTTATGTAGAAGCTCAACTTTTACTCCAGAGAGCGTGAGCGTATCGTTATATGTACCTTTCTAAGAGAGGAGAACCTATCTCTCTTAGGAACGTGTACGAGTTCTTTCAACTGTTTTTGTAACAAAGGTCAACTAGCACATTATGCATACACATGTACCACCACAACGACGACGTAGCAAGCGTTGTTCCAAAACAAGTTCCAAACGCAGAATATTATTTACTAAATATATTATATTCCATACATTTTCTTAATATATAAAACGCTTTATAAATGCGAGATGCTCTGACGGGGTCAGGAGAGAA